>JBBMKD010000102.1:146599010-146624219 GCA_037834095.1 Argya squamiceps
GGCTGGCAGACATAACAGTGTCGAACACAAGGACAAAGTGGCACGATTGGGATAGGAGGCGCCATCAACCCAGGACAGACATGGACTTCCATGAATTCATTGTTAATCCAGTCAAAAACTTCGTAGTTTAAACCAAAACAAAATTCTTTTTTTAATATTAGTGTTAATTCTTTCAATGCCTATCTATCTCCTATGGCTGACCCTCTCATCCTTACTCAGGAAGAATGGGAGATGGGTTGTGACATGTTGCCAGTACCCCGAGATGTCTGTCACAGTCAGGATAATATTTGTGGTGGGGCTTTCTTCACCTTCTCCTTTGGGAAATGTGTGATGTTGATGCTGATACTTTGCTCTTCCTCAGCTTTTGGTTTGCTGGGGTTTATTTTTATACATTTTCTTAACACATTATTTTTTCTAATTATGTTCATTATGCAGCTTTTCTCTTTTTGTTATCTTTTTTGCTACCTGCCTTTACCTGAGCAGCATAGGGCTGCATTTCTGCAGTGACCACTGACTGACCTTTAAGATCTGTGCTTAAAGTTTGGGATCTCTGTTATCACCCCATGCCTGTAATCTTTCATACCACATTTTATTTCAAACTTACAGGCTGTTCAATTTGCACTTTTTTAAAACTCTTTTTCATCATTGTGAACTGAAGCTGATCTCAAACAGAAATGGACCATAATTACCTGACTGTTAGGCAACTACTATTGTTAAAAAAACAAAGTTAAAATCCACTCAGCCTGGGCAAGACAAACTAGCCATCAGTCTGGACTGACTAAGCCTTGACAGCAAAGTGCAAAAGCCTGTGCTTTAACTTGTATCAGCAGAAATCAGAATTACCAGGCTGCAAAGTCTTCCTGCTCTACATATGTCAAGACCTGTCACAGAGAAGAAGATGTTTCCTGGGATGTTGCCACTTGTAGGCCCCAACCATCTGATAAGCCCTGGCAGCTACCATCAGCTCATCTGTGGCACCAAAGAATCCCTGAATTCACATCAGGTGGCTGCTCCTTGGCTGCTCTCTTGCTGCTTAGCTCCCAGTCACAGGATGAGCAGGAGGATTTTAAAATCTCCCCACTTTCCAAGTGTGTGTCTGCAGCCTTTTATCACCCCAAAAGACCCTCTTTTACCTAATGGATTAATCAGAAGATTGGTTTGCCAGAACTTTATGCTACACTGCCGTGCTTTCTTGTACTTTTAGCACTGATCTCAGCTTCCTGTGCAACCACCTGCCTCTCATTGCAATACAATTCAGTGGTTCTTCCTGCATTTCGGTGTGTCAGTAAATCATAGAATCAAAAAAAATCATGACATGGGTTGGGTTGGAAGGGACTTCAAAGATCCTCTTGTTCCAGCCCTCTGCCATGGGCAGGGACACCTTCCACTGACCCAGGTTGCTCCAAGCCCCATCCAACCTGGCCTTGAACACTTCAAGGGGCACCCACACCTTCTCTGGGCAACCTGTTACAGTGCCTCACCACTTTCACAGTAAAGAATTTCTTCCTTATCTCAAATCTGAATCTGTCTTTTTTCAGGTTAAACCATTCCCCCCTTTCCTGTCACTATATGCCCATGTAAATTATACCTTTCTTTGTATTACAAACCTAATAAAAGAATACCTCATAATCCTCCTAACTAGCTCTTCCTTCTGTCTGTTTCTGTCTCACTACAGTACTCCAATCTTTGTGTGGGTGCAGGCTTCCATGAAACAGACACTGACTTTTCAGCAGTTTCTTTCATTTCTATTCATAAATTTGAAAGTGTTACACAGAACAGCTCCCAAAGTCTTTGACCAAGAAACTTCTCACTGAACTGAAAGGTTAAACATCACGTACTTTACCTCACTAACTGCATATGAATGCACAGAACCTCAGAATCAAAGAATAAACTGAGTTGGAAGGGACCCACAAGGATCATCAAGTCCAGCTCCCAACCCTCCACAGGACCACCCCCAAGAGTTACACTGTGTGCCCAGGAGTATTGTCCAAACACTGCTTGAACTCCAAAAATTAAATTTGGTTTCCTGACCCTATTAAGTTCTTGGTATTTTTCTTCTGCTTTAATGGGAGGAAAGTCAAGGTATAAAAAAATCCTTAAATGAGACTGCCCATGCCACAGATCAAACCACACAAACAAATAAATAATTAAAAAATCAAAGCAAGCATGTGATTTGGAAGTTTCCCTGGAATTTTTTGATGAATGTGCCCAGAATTACAGAATCACAGGACCTCAAGGGATTAT
This sequence comes from Argya squamiceps, assembly GCA_037834095.1. Lineage (NCBI taxonomy): Eukaryota > Metazoa > Chordata > Aves > Passeriformes > Leiothrichidae > Argya > Argya squamiceps. The sequence goes on from JBBMKD010000102.1 coordinate 146,601,255, forward strand.
CAGATCCAACCTCCCTGCTCCAGGTAGGGTCAGCTAGAGCAGGTTGCTCAGGGCTACATCCACATCCCTGCACTGACTCACAGCACAGCTCAGAGCTTGGGGGCACTGGGCAGGCTGCTGTGCAGTTTGGCCATGGAAATCCTTCCATGAAGCAGCTCCTTGCATGCTTGATGGCAGTGCTAATATTTAGTTTTATAAATTCTTGTGTGGATACCTGCAGAGAATGTAGAAGGAGAGTCAACAGCTTTATGAATCCCTGGATGCCTTTACTCATCCTTTGGTGTGGGACATGACCTTGCTGTTCCCCTCTGCATAAGGACTGATACCCTGCAGAGCCCAGAGCCTTGTGACACAATGTCACTCTGATCTTCCTGTGCTGTGACTTCTTCTGACCTGATACTGCAGTTTGGTAACATAGCTCTGGATAACTTCCTCCCTACTCTAAAAGAATGCTGTCCTTTGCCTGCAGTCAAAATGCCTGCAGGGCTCTCTGATGGCTGGTACAGTGTACTGATATACTCAGGGATGGGCTGTTGTCCCCAGGCTTTCATTCTCCTACAGTGCTGCTTTAACTGTGTGGTGATGTCTCATTTTAGAGATGACAGTTTCCCCTTCAGTGGGCTCACTGGACCACATCACATTCTGTGTTTTGAGAAAGTAAAAGGATGTAAAAACTGGGCCTTCTTCTGTTTGCCATGTTGCTGTGTTGTCTTTTGAAACTATTACTCGCTGCTAATTATCCTTAATGCTAATATTAAGATATCACACTCAAGCAAAGTAATTACAGGAAGGAGAGCATCTATGTTCTTATTAACTAAACCAGCTAACAAGCACAAGCAGATGCTCACTTGTTCCAGCTTTCTCCTCTTTCCTGCAATTTACCTGTTCAAATGCTGTTTGGTGGCCTCCAGGGCACCCTGGACTGAAGCTGAACCCTCGTCCTTTCCATCTGAGTGCCTTTTCAATGTTCACACTGAGAGTACTCACAAGCACCCATCCTCCTCCAAATTTCCCACACAGAAGGAGGACTCTGGGACTGTATGATCTGACACAAAAAAACATCCCCCTCCAAAGTCATTATTGATGATTTTGCAAATAGCAGTAAAATCACTGTGGGAATCATTGAAGATTTATAACATGCCCCATGTTTCACATCCAGGTATTTTCCTCTTTCTTTGTACTATCTCTAACACATCTTCTGTGATGGCAGTAATCTGCTGGAGCTGTTTTGCTTCTCTTTTGTGGAGGGTTGGACTAGCTGGACATCTACAAGATGCATCCACATCTGATCTTTGGTCAGATCTCAAACCATAGCTGCTCATCAACAGGCACAAACAAACTTCTACATGTCCTGGAGACAAAAAGTACATTTATTCTTATTAATTGTACTCTGGTCCTCAAAACCAGACATCCACCTTCTTCATCAATATTTTTTTTACTCCACTAGAATGGATGGATTAACCTCCAGGTAACCTGTGTGCCCATCTCAAAAGACCTGAGTAATCTGTATTGCAGCTTTTCTCTTCCTGACAGTCTCAATACCTCTGGCAGGGCTGCTTTATGTTTCTAGAGCTTTACCTTGATGTGATTGGGCTTCTCACCTGTTTTCTCCTTTGCCTGAGTCTAGCTTAAACTGGGGTTTGCTTATGTTTTCTCACCCAATTTATATTCTTGGCCAGACTACTTCTTTTTCCATCTCCCCTGCTTCCTTCAGCCTGAGCCTCTGCATTCATTCCTCATTGTTTAGACAAAATGTCCAAGGTCTGATCCCTTACCAACTCGATTCTGTTATCAGGACAACAATAGACCAATAATTGATCCAGCTGTAGTTGAATATAAAGAGCTCTTGGCATCTCCATCATTTCTCCCTCCTGCCCCTGCCCTCTGTTTTTCTAATTCAAGCCAAATCTCTGCTGTCTCAAGAGATGCATAAAACTCCCTTCACAAACTCCTGCACTTTCTATACAAAGAAATACACTCTATCCATCTTTGAAATTGAAATTACAGATGAAAATCACTATCCATTCCCATTGGACCAATACAGGATTGATTGTTCCACAGAATATTATCTAATCTGACCAAAAAGAACACAAATGACAGGTGGCTTAACACTTTTCCTGGGAGACTGAGGCACATCCTGATCAGTGTCTTTGTAAGGAGTTTGTGCTGATAATCAAATGCATGTTATCAGTTTTAAATTCAACCTGTTACTCTGAGTTATTTTCCCTTGTACAGTCCTTAGTCAATTCATCATTATTATTGTTGCTGTTTACATAATGAAGTAAGGAGAGGAAATTCTTGGCTCCAGTAGAATGTTTGCTGGTTTATAGGTGTCTAATAAAAGTCTCCCTTGCACTGAAGAGTTTATAATCTCTGTAGGATTTAAGATTTGGCTGTTGCACTGAGGACTCATAGTACAAGGACAGCAAATTCATATAATGAACCCAGCTCAAAAACAGGCAAATTATTCTCCTGAAACCTGATGTGTATTAATTGATTATGAAAATATTTACAATTTTTTTTAAATTTTAATTCTATTATTTTCCAGGGCCAAAACTGCTATCCTTTTGTGTTTACACCTAGACAGTATCTGCTTCCACAGTGAAGAAATCCACAGTGTAAATAAAGGGATAATCAAAGATACAGAAATATCCCAGCCTCAAGTGAAACTTTCCTCAGTATTAGCTTTGAGTCTCTATGAAACAAATGAATCTGTCTTTAAATATCTTAATGAGGAATTCAATCTGTTGTCTAACAGAATGATCCACATTGAAGCAAAACACAATTGGGCAACTGTGGTTTCTTGGAACTAGATGATCCTTGAGGTCCCTTCCAACCTAGACCCTTTTGTGGTTCTATGATTTCCAGTTATAACGATGTATGATTAGAGAGAGTGATGCAAGGTCACTGTTTCTGTCTTTCTTGCACAAAGTGTGTCCATTACATGAAAACTCACCCCACACATATGGAATTTTATCAGTCTGAGTTCTTAGCTGGGCTATCCCTGGATTTCAGTCCCATGGTAAGTGGGTGAAAGGCTTGACTCCTTTCCCATCTCCCTGAAATGCTCCTGAAAAAACAATGGCATTGATTTTCTGGGCATACTTCTCCAGGCCAAAATCTTTCTCAGAGCCTGCAAGTTCTCATTTTGCTTAAATAGGTCCATCAAGTACTTGGACCCTGTAAAATTGCTTTTTAGCTGCCTATGGCTGCATAGAACTGTAGTGACAAAAGCAACAACTTTCAGCACAAAACATTATTTGCTTATTCCTTTAAGGTACAAAGCTTTCAGAACAAAGTATGACAACCACAGTGAGGCTAAGTGCAAGGGTATTAAGTTCACATTCATAAATTCACATCCTTTAGAGGTAGAAATCTCACTCTGTCACCACACCTTTGTCTCCCTGACTTTCTGTGAGACATGGAAACTGTCAGCCTTTTACTGACTCACATTAGCCTTACCTACCCAAGCTCCTCCCTTCCTTTCAGGCCCTTTTAAAATCTTAGACCCCCTTTGATTTTTATGTCATTTTCAGCTTTGGAGGAGTAACACTTTCCAGCTGAATGGAGCCATCTAAGCTGGGGAGATTTTCTCCCTGTAATTCATGACCAGCTGTTGCTATGTAAGTCTCTAACCTGAGCTGCTTCATCTACGTGATGGGTTTATCTTTCTTACTTGGTACAGTGCCTTTTTCCTTTAACCAGACTAGGGAAAAGGAAAAAAGAACAACAAAAAAAAAAACCCAAAACCCATCTACAATCAGATTATCAATTTAATTGAAATTAATGGTGCAGAGAAAGAAGAGCAGGTCAGCATAAGTTAGATAATATTTGAGTAAGTGGAATGTCTGCAAGCTTGGGGGGACTGATGAGCTGTGCTGTAGGGTATATCAGTAACTACCAAAAGGAATCATTGCATGATAAGAGATTGTCTTTAAGATCTTGTGGAGAAGAAGTAGCAGAAGAGAAAAAAAGAGCAAGCAGTGCTGTCATGGAAAGAAAGGTGAAATCCAGATGAGTCAGCGTAACTTTGATGCTTGGAAAGAAAATGGACCAAATAATGAAACTGTTGATTCATAGTTACCTCAAGGAAAGTGATTGATTTGTCAAAAACAAGTTGCTTCCACCCAGCCAAAGACAGGACAATATTACTTAGTAAGAGGAAGCACAAGTCTTTGACATTTCTCACAAATATGCTCTACCATCATTGTTAAAGTTGTAACTTCTCCAGCTTCTCACACTGTAGAAATGTAGCTACATGACTTCCAGCAACCCCCTCTGGGAAACTTTTTCATTTAGTTTAAATTTTAATGATTTTTTTTTTCTTTTAACACTTGTAGCCTAATTTCCCAGATTATTGCAGTTCAGAGTTAATGTAATGGTGATTAAAGTACCAGTGCTGCTTCCTTGAGATCTACCTGTTTACCCAGTCAGTGGTGCCAAGGGAAAGATACAGCCTCAGCATTATAAATAACTGAAACAGATGCATTTCTTGGAAGGAGAACACTTCCTTGTGCACAGAGAAAAAACGTGCACATATTCCTGGACAGAAAAACATCCAGAGGCAGCTCAAACCATACTTATCCTGCATGTGTGGACAAGGGAGCTGAGCCCTGGGTACCCTGTGGAGAACCAACAAATATTGTGACAGAGCAGAGCAAATTAATTACTCCTTGTCCATGGGGCTGTGCATATTTTTAGCACTTGGATGAAACCCTGTGATCTGTAAACTGCAGATTGCTGTTTCCAGGCAGGGGAACCAAGGGCATCTCAAAGGGAGGCAGATTTCAGTAAAGGCATGTGCTGAAGGCACCTTCATCAGCTAAATTAAATGTAATCTCAGAAATCTAACTTGCACAGTAGCAGAAACACCTCCACAGGACTCCATGGCTCCTTAGTCAACACAGTCTGTGGCTCCTGGCAAGAGATTTAGCTCACCCTACAGCAGACACCAGGGCTCATCTCAGTTGTACCCAGAGACACAAAACAGAACCTGAGGAAAATCCTGCCTGCTGAGGCTGGTGTCCAGAGGTGAGCTGATATTCCCTGTGCAGCTTTAACAGTCCTGGATGGCTTTCTTTCAGGCACTCAATCCTTGCCATACCTCTGGAGTGGCTAAATTAAGACACCTTTGCTGACAGGCAGACAGCTGTCTGTGGGCTCTAAAAGGTAGGGCTTCATCTGGGCTGAATTCCAGCTTTGTTCACAGTTTGACTTTTGAATGAAATCAGGCACTTGCTGTTAATGCAAGCCTGGAGAGTCGCTGCAGAGAAGTGTTGTGGAGAAGCCAGAGTATCATACACAGAAACAGATTTCACAGTGCCTATATTCTGAACTCTGTGACACTGCTGCAAACAAAATACTGACACTCAGGGACTTCTTATACACCATCATTTACCTAGGGCCCCTGGGGGAATTATTCAATGAACCTGGCAGGATGGAGGCTCCAGCAAGAGAACTGTGTCTGGTGTTCTGCACTGCTCTGTGGGAAAGAGTTTGACAATTTGGAGGAAGCAACAGGAGTGATTCAGGTGCTGAAAAATATGGATGATGAATAAAGAATGAAATCATTTGGTCTGTGGGCCTGTGACTGTTTGTTAATCACCTTCAAGTGTCTAAAAGGTTGATATCAAGATAATTCTGATTCATTGCTCTCGGTGTCCATGGAGGGAAAGAAAATCTGAGTGGTTTTGAGCACAGAGGTAAGCCAGCTAACAGGAAAGAGAAAACAGGTAACAAATTTTTTAACATGAAGTGGAGTTTTTACACAAGTTGCCCCAGGAAGCAGTGGATTACAAGCTAAGAAGCAGCTGAGACATTAGCCAAAATTCTGCTAGTAGTGGCCAGATTTTAATTTTTCTGTAGTGGTGAATTCTTCTCATCCATCCCTTCTCATTCTGCTTATTTCATAAATGTATTTCAAGCCTAGTCTCTAATAATTCAATTTTGTTGAGTTAGACAGATGAGAACACAGGACTGAACAGGGAAGTGGGGGTGTGCTCCTGTGTTTTATCCAAAATAAGAACATCATGTTTCCAGTTTAATGGTCTTTCATACAGACTCAATCATCCTTAGTACAATTTAGTGAACTCTTGATAGCACCTATAAATGGCTCTGGTGAAGTTGTCTTACACATGGCAAGACATCAGGGATATGCATGGGCAGGGGAAAGAAGAAGAGGAATAAATAAAAAGTGAAACTGGGTAGTAAAAATGAAGGAATTTGTGGAAGGAGAGGTGATGCGGAGATGCAGGGTAAACAATGCAATGCAAAAGATGGTAACAACAAGAAGTATCCTGTGGCAAAAGAAAGCAGAGAGAAAGCAAAGAAAACCATACAGCAAGTGGGTCAGGGATGTTGCATCAGCACAATTCAGTGTATTTCCCTTGACAGCGAGGGAAACAGGAAGTTAAACACTTTTTTCCATTCAAAACAGATATAGTGTACCTGGCCATCCACTGCTTTATTGAGCAAGACAAAGTCTGCAGATGAAATGTTGTCACTGATTCAAATGAGAGAGGAACAGGACAGTGGGAGAGAGCAAGGAAGGTTTAAAGGTTTAACCATCACATGGAGAATGGAGGACAAAGGGGTGCCAAGAAGGCAGTGCAGGTACCTGAGATTGCTCCAAGGCCCTTGTGGTTCTCACTGAAGCACAGGACAGCCTGACTGCCCAGTGTATAATCCAGCACCAGCCTGACACCAGACTCACACACCTGTGGCAAGAGAAGATGTTTTTTTCCTCCTGTAACTGGTGAGGACACTAATTTCTGCCAGGCAGAAATTATTCATCTCAGCTCAGTGGCTTGTATTCCAGCAAGCACTGCCTCTCTCCAGGGCAAGCATGATTGCAGGGTGCACCATTCCCACATGCTTTCCAGAAAACCATCCATTTTTCCAAGGAAATTATGATGCCTTAAAATTCAGCCTGTATTGCTGCCTGGTGCAGAGTGCAGCAGCAGCCAAAAATCAGATTGAAAAGGTGGCTGGAAGAGAATGGTACCAGGCACTCGGCTGTTACCTTCTGTATAATGAGATGTCATCAACAGTTCAGGTTTGCAAATCCCTCACACAGGCTACTCTAAAAAACAACAACAAAACAAAACAAAACAAAACAAAACAAAAAAAATAGAAAAAGGAAACACAATGACAAAGAAATCTCCAACTTGCTATTGAGTGATGGAGCAGTAAGTAGGGGAATGGAAGGTTGTTGTCACTCTCCTTTGCAAAAGTCTGGAGAGGAGAAGTATCAGCCCATGAAGAGTCTCATAACTCTATTAGAAAATATGCAGAAACACAATTTTTTTCATTCTCAAACATTATCCTGCTGTGTGTGTATACTGATCTCCCACTCATGGCAGTATTTCTGTATCAGGCATATGGATAGTACCAGATCATTCTCAATGACTCAGTATTTACGTGCAAAATGTCATGAACATCTGAGAGTGTTTTACACCTGGAATGCTATATTTGGCAGCACTGAGTGACTCAATTTTGCCAGCAAAGTTAGCAACAGAGAGAAAAATAAATGACAATTTTAATTACATTTTATAGATATTTTACAGCAAGAATTTTTATTTTGGCAAATAAAGACATCTGGAGTCTAAATATTTTACCTTCTCTGCTCCCACTGCTTTAACATGGCAGGGAAGGGATTCTATACATTGCTGCTCCCATATGTATTTGCTTTGCTATTCACAGAGTGAATTCAGAAGTGTAACTCCAATCAGAAACAACAGCAGCTCTGTACAGTAGTCACAGGATCTGCTGAAGGCAGATGATGCTGCAGAGGTGTTTTTTAGGGTGAGTTTAAGCTGTGCACAGGACAGGGAAGACTCATCAACTGCATATGATCATTTTTGCCTTCCACAGTCTCCAGTGACAAGGCACAAAAAGAACAAGAAAAAAAAAGCTATGGGTTTGGGCTTTATTTAAACTATGGTCTTTCTAAAAGAAGAGCTCACAATTTTTCTCTCCTTCATTGCTAAATATACTGAGTACTATAAAAAAAAGTCATTCCGTGTGCTGGAGACTATCCATAAGGGACATTACTTTAAATGCTTTCTCCATTGTTGCAGCAAAGAAGTCATTAGATCTCACTGCAGAGCAGGGAGGGACAACACCTTCTCTCCTGAATTTATGATCTGGGAGCTAATGCTCTGTCTAATAGAAATGGTTAGTGACTAATGAAAAAATAGAGAATGCAGACAAGCTTGGCTATACATTGGGAAGTTCATTATTATGCATTTTTCCCATAATGCTCAAAGACATGTCCCATAAGAAGGCAGGAATCAGGCTGGAAGATATGAAGGCATGAAGCAGATATCCCCACCCCATTTACCCCGAATACTCACCATCACAAAGTATCCCTGGACACTCCAGAAACCATAACTCATACTTTAAAGTCTGAACCTGGAATAAATATTTCATCATCCTCCTAAAAATTCTCCTCTAGCTTCAGTGAAGCTGTGCTTCAAAATCTGGGATATCAGATTTCACATGGGAAAAAACCTTCCCTTTGGAGATGTGGATATATAGGCTCATTTGCTTTTCATTTGCTTTAATAAGTGAACCTGTATGTGGATGTGGGAAGAAGTAGGTCTGCTTATACAGAATACTCTTTTGCAGCTAGTTATGAAATGGGAGACTGATTTTAGCAATGTTCAACAAACTGTGTTAAAGGACTAAACAAATAAATAAATAAAATACACTGTTCCCAGCATTCAATTAACTGAAATTGGGAGAAGAGACACACATGAATAGCAGAGCGACTAATTTACTCCCATTTAGCTGAGTCAAAGCCCCAGCAGCATCCTGTGTGTCATTTACCTGGCTTGGTGTTGCTAGGAAGCCTTTGGCTAAACCCAAATTTTAGCTGAAAGGTTTCTAAAGCACATCAGGTCACATAATAGAAAGAACTTGAGTTGAGCAGGGATAAGTTAAACTCTTTAATTTGATCGTCTTTTCCCCGATTGAACATCTCCTTAAGCGAAAACAGGTCAACCAAACCCAGAATGTGTGAACTAGAAGTCATATATCTTTAAAAAAATTATTAAAAAATGGTATAGAGCCTCGATTACCTGCCTGTACACTCAAATTCTCCATGTCTAGCTGCAGCGTGGTTGCCCAGAGTTTCCCAGGTTTGGAGACTATCCAGCATTACACAGCTGAACCCAAAATTTCTTAGTACCTTCCATCTAGAGGTTTTCACACACACACACAAATACCAGAGCATGGTACAAAGGCTGAGTGTGAGGTGAAGATCTGTATCTGTCAGAGGCTTTAGTTAATAGGTCACCAATTATCTCCATTGCAAAAAAAAACTCCTCTGGGTTTGGATCTCATACAAAGGATGCTGAGACCAACAAACCATCCCACATTTGCAGGGCTAAACTGAACGTGGCCTTGGCAAAGACTTGAACACTGCCCATCCCTGTTTACCTGTTGCCAAGATGTCCATCAGAATTTTGACAGCCCTTTTCCAGTCAAAGCTGTGCTGACTTTGGAGCTAGCAGGAGCAAAGGATACTTCCAATAAGCAGTTTGGACATGGCCACCCTGCTCACTCACAGAAGCAAAGCTCAGCCACTCACAGAAAGCCAGAAATAGCCCTTGGCTCGTTCCGCTTGCTGACAGAGATGGAGCTAAGGAGGATGAACTGGTCAGACCAGATAGTTAGGATAAGGTCACTTTTATTCCTCAGCATGGGAAATCATAAATTAAAACTGTGTCTCTTCTCACATAGGACGCTGTCAGGAGGCCTCTGGTGTTCCATAGTCCAAGCTTTGGTGTCTCAACCAGCAGATCTTCCCCCACCGTCCACTTCTGCTGCCTCTCTTTCCAAGCCTTCTATCAGGGGAAGCATTAGCACATTGCAGTGCCACACTCAGAATCAAAAATGAGGGCTCAGGGAGTAGAAAGAAGGAGGAAAATACTCTGATGTGACTGGCCTGGATGGAAACTGGTAAAACAAAACCTAATCAATCTTCTGAAAGGTATAGGTGCAGGTAGAGGTGGGGTTAGTGCCAGAGTAGAATAAATCTGTGTAATTTCTCATGCCTTTGCAAAATACTCTCTAAAAGTGCTTAGGTCCTTCTTGCACAGATCTTGACTGGAACCAGTCTGGTGCCAAGCAGGCAAGGACCTGCTGTGGGGTTCAAGCTGGGCTGTGTTTCTCCCAGCCATTCTCCAGAGGAAGGTTTCAAAGTCAAAGGAATCAGAGCATTGAAAAGTGCCATTACTGCAGAAATATTCCTGGGTTTTCATGAGCTGCTGCTCTGCACACTGACTCTCCACCACCTTCTACAGACACTTCCACTGCACACAGAGGGAACTGGGAGATGAACTTTGTGTGAAACCCCACACTCCAGACATCACAGCTCCTTGAAGGATCTGCTGCTGCTTTTAAATCTATTCAATAACCAAGGTAGCAGGGGAATTTATCAAAAAAGGAGGATTTTATATATATACAGATGAACTCTTCATTGCGTGTGCCCTTAGCACAAGTGCCCCAGATGCATCAATATGCATAACTGGACATACAACTCCTGGGGCTCACTGAGCCCCTTAGCAGGATAAACCTGCAAGGCAGGAGCTTGTGCTGAATGCAGATACTCTGTCAAAACACCAGATCAGCCAAAAATAATGAAAATGCAATCAGCCTTGCTAAGCTCCTCCTTGGTCTTCCACCACATTTACACTGGGCACAGAATTGATTCAAGCCCATTATTTTCAAGCATCATTAAGAGTACAATGAAGAGCGATAAATTATTATTTTAATGGGAATATAATGGCATAAAGACACTTTTGAAGTAATCAGATTCTCAGTCTTCAGAGTTTGGAGTGTCTTTTTCCCGTCAAGCTCATGCAATGCCGACAGTAGTGAGGCTTGGGATGTGCCAAGGGGGATTGAGTGCTGCCTGAAGAAATACTGGCAGAGAAAGGACCATCTCCCAAAGAGGGAGGAGCTGTCTTCAGGATTTCTGCTTGGTCACTGCTTGAAAGGAGTATGGGATTGGCAGGAGGGGAGAGCAGCGGACAAAGTCTTGGTTATACTGTCGGTTAAGTGTTTACTGCCTGTGACTAACAGGCCCTAAAACTGTTCCTTGTTATTTGCACAGTTTCCTTTGCCTTTCCTGCCACAAAAATCATGGGAACAGGTTTCTCAAGTGAGGTGCCCATGGCTTTAATGCCCATTGCTTGCCTAAAACAGAGATGCTTATGACATCCTACTGAGCACAGGCTAGTTGTAGGGACCTATACCTAGCAGGGTATAGGACCTTCTAAAATCTTTGCACATACACACTCAAGCACATTAAACCTAGAGTATTCCTGCACATGAAATGCTCTTCACACTCTCCAGCCCCCAGAAATCCCAAGAACAACCTTGGGTTTTCCCAAAAGCCTCAAAGGAATGTGTGAGCACAGGGGAGAGTCTCCCAACAAAAGCAAGGCAAGCTGCTCATTCCAATACCTCCCAAGCCCTGGATGCTGCACTGGAAGAGAGGTAGTGCCTGGGTGGCCAGAAGCCAGGCTGCTTTGGGGTCAGCATGCAGAAATATCATAAATAACCTCATGATGATGAGGCTCTGAGTTCAGGGTGCTGGTGTCACCACGTGCTCCTGCTGAAGAACCTCTGATTTTCCATTAAACAGGATGAGAGCATCAATGAAGTCAGGGATGGGAAAACATAAAACTCATTTCAGTAAATGGCTCCAGAGCAGACACCTTGTACAAAGATAGGAGATGTTCAGCTAGAAGGTGCTGTTATAGAAAAACTAAGTATTATTAAAAAGCCTAATTGTTTAGTTGTGGGGATTCAGGACACCAAATTGAGTTCCTCCTTTCTCAGTCCAAATTATTGTAAACAGACCTCTGGATCTGACCAAGAATTTCTTGTGAGTTTTAAATCTTCTAAAAAATCAACTGCTTTTCTTGTTACACAGTGATTTATGCAAGGATTATCCCCTCTCATTAGTCTCTCATGATGATTAAAGACTGAAGTAATGACCACTAACTCTGGGATTAAAGCTTAAATGTCACTGCCTGAAACCAAAGACAGCAAAAGGTGGCTGCAGGAATACTGGCATGTCACTCTAATGAAAATGAGGGGGTAGCAGCCAGACAGTGATTAGGACATGATATGGGGAGCGTTCTGGGTGGAGACCAGAAGGGACCATGTGCCAATTAATTTAAAATTAGATTGAAGAATTCTTGAGCTGGAATCTCTTTTCTGTAAGTACAGCAACTGGTTGGCTGAGAAGAAACAGCTGACGTTGCATTAGGGCTAGAATTTTTCTGATGCAGAGTTTGTGAACAGCTAATGCAGTTCAGTTTTGATGGGATGTTTAATCAGAAGCAAAACCATTTGTGAGCCTACACAGAGAAGTTTCCCCACAGTGTTGGCATAGTATAGCTACTTTGGACCCTTGCAGCCTTACAGATTGTAAGAGCAATGAACTGCAAAACAATTAACCCTGTCTTAGAAATCTAGAAAAGTATTTGTCCAGGTGTCCCTCTGTCCTCAACAGAAAGAGAAGGGATTGAGAGTTTAGGATGAGCTTAATTGTCCCATGGAGGTCTCTGTACCTTGCCACTGACTTTCTCCTAGAAGTTCACTTAGGGTTTTAGATGGTCCTTGAACTTAATGGAAAAATGTCATGGTTGCTGCTTTTATAGAGATTCCACCTAGGGATGCTGAAGGGAACCTCACTGAATTTAAAACTGTAACCATATAATTCTTGATAGTCAGATTTTAAGCTCTCAAAACCAAAATGGGATGGATCTGGTGATCTTATGGTAGTTTGTGGAGAAGTAACAGGAGAGAGGTGTTTGCCATGTAGCACTGGCTAGTGCCCAGAGCCTGTCCAGGGCCCTACCAAATCCTTAGGGGTCAGCTCTGCCAGATTCCCTGGGCTGAAGTCAGTCCCTAAATCATCTAGCTCAGTGTTACAGCAGCACCTGCAGACTGCAATGCCACTTCCTATAAACCCTCTGAGACAGTCTGAGCTCTGCAAAACTTGCTGCAGTGGTGCAGAGATCTCCCAGTGATGGTTTGGAAAACATGATGTGGCAGTGAGTTTAATACATTGGTTGTCCTGCAGTACATAGGTAGATGCAAGGTCCATAGTGCAGGGGTTGTCCTCTTTAACATTTTCATCAGTGGGTAACACAATCTTTGCTGTGGAGATCACTCTTACCCTCCCACAGAGAGAGGACCTTCCCAGTCTTGCTGTTTAGCCCTTTGCTGGAGATACTGTTTCTTCATAAGGGAAATTAGGGGTTGGGATACAGTTTGTCTCCGGCAAAACCATCTTTTTCTTGACACATGCCCTTTGGGGCTACTTAATAAATACAACACAGCCCTGTCTTCTGGTACTTTCGAAGTATTGCTTCCTCAGAGGGATCTTTATTGGCCAGAGCTAAAAGAACATCTCTAGCAATGAAGGATGACAAATTAATTGTATTAATATTTTCAAAGTGCCTGAAAGTTCCTGCTCTATATGTTCAAGTAAATTAATATTTAATATGATCTAGAAGAAGGGACAAATGTCACCACAGGCCAGGGCATTTTAGAGTCCCATTCCTTCCCTGGCACTCATGATCTTCATTTGAGTGGTGAACACCCAACTGGATGTGCACACACTGTTGGATTTGCTGGTGATGCTGATCACTGGGAATTTTCCTTTTGTACAAAATGGAATGGTTCTAATGACAGGGACAGGGAGATGTTTAAGAGAAACAGGGTTTGATTTTGGTTTTTTGGTTTTTTGTTTGGTTGGGGTTTTTATGTATTTAATGCAGGAAACCAATGTTAAACTTTGAAGGGAATGTAGCAGACAAGTTCAGGACAGTTGAATTTTGTATGGAAGATACTGCAAGAGTTAGTACAGGTACATGGGGCTGGAAGAAGAACTGGGAGGGGAACGAAAAGCTGGAGACAAACATGTTCAACAGTGCAGGGAGAAGCAGCCAGAGCAGGGATGAGCAAGAGCTGTGACTACACACACACGGCGAGGCAAACAGATCCTTCTCTTTACTCAGATGTAACTCCCTGCACAGCCCTTGGCAGGAGGAAGACACATGATCAGCCCTCCATTTCACCTCTGCACACATCATTTTCCCCATCTGCAACATGACAGAAATGGATATTCCCCTGTGGCTGGGGAAGTGAATTTTTGATTGCTGGAGGATGTTACAGGAATGCAAAGTGGGCTGCTATGAACTCTCTGTGTGTTTATTTTGTGGCTGACACACTTTCCCCAGGCAAGGCAAAGGAGAGGTGACTGGGTGAGATGTAGGACCAGAGCACAGCAGACATTTTCAAACCAGACCAATGCTGCCACATTTTGCTGACTGCTGGCACCCAGGAGAGTGTTCCAGATGCCCATCAAGGGCACACCACCCTCCTCTCCCTTCCACAGAAGCGCCTTGCTCCTGTAACTTTGTACTTCCCAGGAATTTTCCACCTGCCCAGGTTGCTGGGGCTTATAAAGAAAAGAGGTACTATGGAGAGTTGCTAAATCAGGATGGGCAGTCAGAAGGTTTGCATTCCCTGCTAGGAAACCTTTTCAGTGGCTCCATAAAACAGTTTGCAGAGCCATAGGGATTGACCCTCTCCCAGGGCTCTGCACTCCAGGGTGGCATCAAAGAGTTTGGTGCATCAGGTACTCCTTGTGGCCTGGAGCAGACCCTGTGGTGTCCAACAGGAAAAACATTTTGAGTAATTATAATATTTTGTTTTATACTCTGGGAGCATCAAAGAGACACGCATTAAAGAGATCACAGACACACTGTGCCAATGGAAAGGCTTCTCTGTGAACCACAGACTTACAGGATCTGAAAATGAGGGCCCATCCTCACCCTCCTGGTGTGCAGCACTTCTGGAGTTTTCTGAGCCTTGTATTTCTCACTGGGGAAATCTTTCAACTTTTTGAGTGTTTCTCCTCATCTTCCTGCTTTCTGTGCACAGGGTGTCCCAACACCAGAGCAGGGCTCTGCAGGGAGAAAGCCCTGACCAGCACTCAGCCTTTTGGGCTGCCAAAGGGCCTTTCAGCAGGACAAAGAAAATGCACTTGTTCAGATTTATATGGCATTAAGGACAGCTTTAGGTTCCTTTGCCATCCAGATCAGAAAGAGTGGAGAACCTTTGCAATGGAGAGAAGTAGTTTGGCAGCAGCTCAGGTCTGTGGGGATAGGTGGAGGGAACGGGAAGAACCAGACCAAAAGGTAAAATCTCAATCAATAACCTTCCCTCCTTCCTCTCAGTCAATGCTTCCCTCCCCAAAGACATCACCTGACATTTTTCAGCTTCCTTTTCAACATCTCAAATCAATTCCCAACTTCTGCCTGACTCCTAACAGGAATCTCGGAGGTTTTTAGATACAAGGCAGAGAGGTGGCTTTGGATAAGGAGCTGATTTGCAACAGCTCCTGCTGAACAGGTCCGTGGGCAGCAGTTAATGCTCTTTTCCAGTGAGCAACTGCACTGTGCTTTTGCTCCTGCCAAAAGGCTGCACCCGCCACTACGTGGAGATTTATAGCAGGGCTCAAATAAATGGACATGAGGGCTTTTATTATCCATGCAAATGCAGAGTGCAGGTTACAAGGTGATGGGAAAAGGCTTCATTTCATGAGACCAGAAGAGCCAGTTCAGGAGTAAATAAAATGTAGGCACTTTCCTCTGTAGATATGGTGATAGAGGGGGTGGATGATTCCCACCTGTGAATGTGGTTTCCAGAACTGACAGTAAAAAACACCAGAGCAATGTAATTGCAGAAGTGAGTTCAATGACCAGAAGTCTCATCAGAAAAAAACAGGAAGACTTTAAATAAAAAACAATGGGAAATTGAAAGATACAGTTCAACCCCTGGAGCCCCTCTGACCATGGTTAAAACTTTCTGTTGAAGTTAGGTACCAAGGCTCACACCAAAAAAAAAAAGTAGAGAAACCCAAACCAGTCAGACTCTGAGGAATCAGAAAATCCAATTAGATAAAGGTATTTCTGCCAATTCCCTGCATTACAGATCAAGAGATGGCAGATATTACCCAGGCTTTCTGAAAGATAGGATGGAACTTGGCCATGCAGGAAGGCCTGGGAACTGAAAAAACTCATGATCTCTGGCTTTTGTCCAACACAAAATAAGTACCCTCAGGAGCCACTGGAGGAAGAAGGCTGGTGAGATGATCAATGCTTCCTTTGAAAATTAAGAGAACCTTCTTTTGTAGCTGTACACTGAGAACCCAAAAAGCAGATTGCATTTTGAAGGAAGGCTATGGAGGGAAAAGAACCTGGAAGTTTATTTCTGGAAACAAGGCTCATACAAGTCACCCAGTGACTTCAGCAGGACTGGCCATGTGAATAATTAGTACTCACATGCATGGGGGTAAGCTCCTGGCTGGATAAAAAACAGGTTAAATACAGCATTTGTTAGGGTGAAGAAACTGAGGTTAATTTAATTTAATCTAAAACGATTTTGTATCCAGTTAAGGGGCAAGAATACATCTCTACTGGCAATTTCCCAAAAGTGTCATCAGCAGGGTAGTAGTTTAAGAGCTTCATATTATATTATCTTTAGATATAAATAAAGTGTTTAAGGATTTTAATGGAAATTAAGGCATGGTCAGGGCCATGAATGAAGACTCTTGACTCTTGTTGACTTCAGGGAGTCGTTAAAGCTCAGCACCCAGACCTTGGTGTGTGCTGGGATCACACCCTCCAGAGGCAAAAGCCAAAAAGTAAATTGTCAGCTGAGTAGACACACTAATGATTAACTCCTATTAATGTAGTTAGTTGTGATGCTATTAGCAAAAATGCCCAGAATCTCTTAGTCTGGCACTTTTAAAGGTAATCCTTGGAGCCAAACACCCAATTGCTTTGCAAATTAGGAAGATTTGGCTATAAAAAATAAAACCAGATCCATGTATAATCCATGTCTCCTCCTTAAAGCAGGATAGGGTGCACATAAGCTATTCCCACTCAGTATTTGTTCACGCTGTTCCCATCTTTCCCAGTTCTTTATTATCCCAACTGTTACAAAACATTTTCATCATCTAAAATTCTTCTCTACCTCTTGCCCTATATACCCTGGGAAGGGGAATAGTATATTCTGCTACTTTCTGCAGGAAGAGAATTTCTAAGATGAGAAAACCCAACCCAAATCTCTGTTGGTTTTTTGTGGTGTTTTTTTTGTTTTGTTTTGGTTTGGTTTGGTTGTTTGTTTGTGTTTTTTGGTTTTTGTGGGTTTTTTGCCACTGTCTCCAAAGGAAAAATGTAACTTAGAGGAATCTGGTCATTTCTATAATAAATTCTTTTTCAATTTTTTTTTTTTAATCAGTGGTAATTGAAGAGCAGTAGGAATGGATTGGTCATCATCTTTGTGGCTTCATTGTCTTCTCCTCTCTAAGATGATTCCATTGGTCTCCATGGAATGGCCTCCATGGCCTCCTTTGGCTCCTCACTCATTTTCTGTCCTGCTGTCCTTCTGTCCTCACACACTAATGCAACTGTCCTGCTATCCTTCTGTCCTCACACACCAGTGCAACCATGGCTGTGCCCTGCGGACTCAGCTTTGGGGAACTTCCAGCAGTGCAGAGCTGCTGCTCCCCACATTCGCTGCCATTGGTCCCTCCTCGCTCAACCCTTAAAGCAAATTTCCACAATAATTTGGGCTTGGCTCAGCACTTGGGTCCTGGGCACTGTCTGAGCTCCAGTATTTCACCATTTAGCAACACAAAGCAAACAGGTGTTACTGGAGCACAGACAAACCCAGTTTAACCATTTGCAATGAAGTGCTGACAGAATGAGACTCTGCTCACCACTAATGGCATTTTTCACAAGCATTGTTAAATGTTCAGCTACAAAGAAACTCAGGATTTATTCCAGATTTTCCTTTATTCTTTTTTATTTTACCTGTTTTGTCACTTTCTCTCTCCTTTTTGCAAGTTTCTAGCAGAAGATTTTAATCCATGGAGGTGAGACTCTGAAAATCTTCAGCTGATAAAAGAAGAGATTTCAATACAACTAGAATCCTTTAAATTTATGAAAAGGTAACAGTGGTTTCTGTATTTTATAAGCTAAACATGTCTCTGAACAAATTTACAACCACATTTACCTGCCTGATTTGCTGCTACGATGAGTTTAATAAAACCAAAACTGCCAAAGCAATGGAAATTCTAGTAAAAAAATATGTAAAACCCTTTATATGGCCCTGTGTGGGCTTGCTGAATTACTAATATTTTTAATTACCTTCACCTAGGCTGACTTGATTCATTATGATTAGCTCACAAACAGGGTATGATGGCATCAGTGGTTTTTCAGGAACAAGAAAACAAACAATTTTTACAGACTCTGAGGACCAGTACCAATTGTTTGCTTCAGTGTTGAGACTCCCAGGCCAGCCACAGCATCCCTTGTGCTGCACCATGCACACAGAGATAGATTGTCCCATGACTCTGGTGTGCAGAAGGTGTTTGGTCTCACTGCCCTGAGGTGGGTCAGGGTGAGACAGGGTGGGTCAGCCAGACACCAGATGTGGAGCAAAGCCCATTCCCAGTCCCTGAGGACAGGTTCTCACATTTGTTGTTGGATTTCATCTTGGTGCAGCAATACTTAAACACCCCAAACCATAGAATGATAGAATCCTAGAATGGTTTGGGGGCAAGGGACCTTGAAAACCATCTTGTTCCAAGCCCCCTGCCATGGACAGGGACACCTTCCACTAGACCACGTTGCTCAGAGCCCATCCAGCCTGATCTCAGAATGACAGTAAAGGTTCATTGGGCTAGAAAGTGTATGGGCACACAAGAAAAGATGGAGCATACCCCAAACAGGCAGAAGAAACAAGTAACTTCTGTATTTCATTACAGGGAGACAACATCTAGCGTAGAGCAACAGAGGGATCCTGCAACTATTGCCACCATAAGCCTGCCCTTTTATGAGTGTTTCACTTTCATCTCAAACCCACAAAGTGACAGAGTTCATCTCCCCACCTCTCTGGGCTGCCCACACCAGCTCCTGAGGGATTTGCTCCTGCCTCGAGCAGAGCAGAGCAGTGGATCTCTACCATGTCACAGACTTTTCCTTGATGAGACATGGGCAATTACAAGTGGAGAACATTGCCCAAGCACCATCAGACTGTTGTTGACTCCACTTTCTTTGTTGGGTCTGTGCTCACCAACCTGGCACTGTGGAGCAGAGGCTTCTGACTAATTCGAGGAAGCATCATCAGGCACAATTTATCACCTTGGGGAGAGCACGGGTGCAGCCAGCCTCCACACTAGGGGTGTGCAGAGGAGGCATTGACATCAAGGAATTCATTTTCTCATATGAATTATTGGTATAAAGAGACTCCTACACTGCCAAGGACCCGAGATGAGAACCACAAGCATGACAGCTCCTCTGTTATTCCCCAAGGGTGCCATGTCTGCATGCCCAGCACTCACACTGCTCCTTCTGCAATGGAAGCACAACCCGAGACTGGCATTTGCCAGCAGCTGTCTTATATGGATATGCTTGGCTTGATCACTTGCACAGTCAGCCTAAGAATAGCTTCCTCTCTAACATCTGATTTCTCTTAAAGGATAAAAATAAAACAATCAGAGCTTGGATATAAAAGAGCAAACCGCTGAACACTGCACTGCATGCATCTATGTTTAATGAAGGAAAATTTCACTTTACAAGGGGCATGAGTTATTTGTGTCAACCATATTTGGCCTCAAGATCTGTATCCAAGCTGCCACTTCTTCTGGTCTGACAGCTAAATGACTTTTCATATTAGAGAGAACTTCAGTGCTCCGATCATCCCGGGCAGTTCAACATTTATCACGACCCAAGAGGGCTTGCAGCCTGTGACAAACTCTCCTAGCCAGTGCCCAGGAATGATGCAGGGACCATCACAGCCAGGATCATGTTGGAACAGCTTTTCAGAGGCAGGCGTGTGTCTCAGAGCATGGTTTGTGCCATGTGCTTGACCTCAGTGGCCAACAACAGACCTTGGCTGGTGTTAGTTGTAGCTTGAGAGTCCTGGGGCCGTGTCAGGCAGCCTGAGAAAGCTGCTTTGTTTAGACATACAAAGGTCATGATGTATCTGTTCAAGAGCACTGTGGATAGCCCAGTTTAGGCTTTCCAGTCCAAGTGCCAAGGTCCACTGCCACTGGACACAATTAGTCACAATACTTAGAATGTAGGCTATAAATAGCCCTTGGTCCCTCTCCTTCTCCCCTCCCTATTTGCAATCTGAATTCTATAAGCATTTCTCCCATATTGAATCCTCACAGGACATCTGCAGTACATAATACCACTCATAAAATAGATATTTTTTCTCATCAGAAACAAATAAACAAACTAACTAAAAACCAAAACAGTGGGAAATCAAATGTGATCACCATTTTTCCAAGGATACTAAGACTGGAGGATTCATGAACAAGGAGGAAATGCTGAAATCAAGATAAATTTTTATTGTTTGGGATTTTTTTGTGCTACAAGCAACAGACCTGTCTCTGCTGTGCCAGACCACCTGTCACCTTAATAAGATATGTCTCCCGGTTCAAAAATAGAATAGAGCCTGCTGAAGTCAGACACAAATTAGCATGTATGCTGAACAACATGATTAAAGTCAAACCTTCTACCAACTGCTGGGGGCTGTAGTGCAAAAATCTGAGTGTTGAGAGCAGGATATATCAGTGCCAGGCTCCTGACAAAACCTGGTCCTGCCATGTGCTCCCTGGCAGCCGTGACGTCAGGAAGGAGTGAGATCCCTGAAGGACAACCAGCAGTGCAGGTCAGCAGCCCAGCATCAGTCCAAGCTGTGATGCTACAAGACAGGTTTGTGAATACACTGAATATGAATAAAACTCATATTATAGCAGTGGGACTGTGATACTTGGGGATATGATGATCAAAACCTCTGATACCTTGCAACTGAACCACTTTTTGCCCCACCAAACCACAAGAAAGTTGCTTCTAATCTTACCAGCTCCTGGTCCTGAATCGCCTACACATTTGTCACCAAAAGCAAATCAAAATCAGCAAGACCTTCCAAAGGTGGGAGAAGGGAATTGTCGTCATCTCCACTTCATTTCTGAGACCCTGGACACCAATAAGCAATTTGACAGATGTCACATGAATTATTTGTGTCAAATCTGGGGCCTCAGTGAACTCCTCCTGAGTGCCAGCCTGACCCCCTCAGCAAGGGCCTGGTTGTATCCCTTGAAACGTGTTCTGTGGCAGATGAGTTTAGCTTGATTTTGGCTGGCAATTCTTCTCCTGTTCTTCTCTTTCCCTCTTCTTAATTGCATTTGATTTTTCTTCAGAAGAGAATTCTTTTCCACGGTCATATTTTTATGGGAATTTTAATGAATCACTTGGCATGACATTAATCACTAAGTTTTAAAGTGTCTTCAAATTGTATTTTCTTTCCTCTTGAATACCAGTCACACATTTTTGTTTACAGTGAAATGCTAGGAAAAAAAATCTTACAGCCTATTTTCCTCAGTACTAATTGGGGGTTTATTATTGCTTCATTTGCTTACAATTGAATCAAACAAAAACCTCCATCCCTTTTTCATGGTGTTGCTAATTGAATTGAGTGGGTTATAATGATATTACTGTACATACACAAATGAACATTTTTTAAATAAATAAATGAACATTAAAAGTGTGTCTCTAAGGACAGAGGCTAACTAGTTGCCTGCATACTTTTCTGAAAACTTTTTATATCTTTTCTCAAATAAATGTGCATAGCGCATTTCTGCATTCAGCTTAACACAGAAATCAGCCAAAGGTAGTACTGCTGGAAAGTATGGAATTTTCCAGACAACCAAGGAAGTTAAAATGCAATGGAATTCTATTGGGATTTTGGCATTTAATTTCCACAGATCTCAGGGAACAGCACTGCAACTGTACAACTGGCTGATCTGAACAGCCACAGATGGGACCGCAGGCTTTACCTTATCAGTTCAGCACTTCTCATTAGTTATAAACTCAGGATTTATTTTGTAAAATTGCTATTTCAAACAACCAGGGTTTGAAACAACAAACAATTTATGGTATCTGGTGATGATTCATGGAGCATGTTTTACAATGTTCTTATGAATGTAGCCCCAAAACAGTATCTTGCTGCTTCATCTACATCAAGATGAACCATTGATGCTAATCTCTCAGGTTTCTCTATATGGTGTTGGAGGGGAACAGGGGTGTGAGGGGGGGTTTCATATTTATTTTGATCTGCTATTTATTTTGATTATTTTTTGTTCAGCTGATGTGTTTTCAGAGGCAACAATTGTTGGAAATTCATGGTCTCATTTAATTCCTACTTAACTGTAATGTTCTTACCTAGAATATATTACCTAGATATTAAAAGCAGGAACATGATAAAGACATCATCTCTTTATGGGTGAAAAATTGTGCCTATAGCCATCTTTCCATTTGGTACAGCACTTCTTGGAGAAAGCAAATTTTTTATCTCTCAGTGCACTGCAGCTATTTCATGGACAATCAGTGCCAAAGCCTGCCTTCATATCATCTTTAAACTCCCAAGAACTCCAGGAACGGCAAGAGGAATACTTGAATTATACAAGAATATACATTTAACAGAAGAAAAATTGGGATTGTCCAGCCTGGAGAAGAAAAAGTTTAGGGGCGATCTTACAGTATCCTAGCAATGCCTAAAGAGGCCACTGAGAGATGGAGAGGGATTTTTTATAAGGGCCTGGAGAGACAGAACAAGAGGGACTGGATTCAAACAGAAGGATGGTAGATTTAGACTGGATATTAGGAAGTAATTCTTTATCCAGAGGGTGGTGAGGCACTGGAACAGGTTTTACAGAGAAGTTGTGGATGACCCATGCCTGGAAGTGTTTCAGGACAAGTTGGATGGGGCTTTGAGCAACCTGGGATAGTAGAAAGGGTCCCTGCCCATGGCTGAGGGATTGGAAGGAGAAGTTGTTGAAAGCCCATTCCAACCCAA
>JBBMKD010000102.1:146624319-146664641 GCA_037834095.1 Argya squamiceps
CTGGGATAGTAGAAAGGGTCCCTGCCCATGGCTGAGGGATTGGAAGGAGAAGTTGTTGAAAGCCCATTCCAACCCAAATCATTCTGTTTCAATGATTCTATGAAACATGACACCTGAAGGAAAAAAAACCCAAAAAATCATGAATGAGTAGGATAAAGTTAATTAGTAGTGTGTATTTTCTATTTCTCATTGTACAAGGATTAAAACCACCACCTGAAATGCTCAAGTAATAGACTTAAAGCCAACCAGTGCAGGTACTTTTTCAGAAAGCTCATAACTAAATGACCAACTTATTGCCACAGGACATAGCTGTACCTAAAATTGGGAAAATGTCCATGTGGGGTTTACAGGTATTTACAGGGGATACATGAAGCTGCTGAGTACAATGATCTGGATGAAGTCAGTCAAGTTATTGACTGCTGCACACAAGGAGGGAAAGACTCCCTTGGCACTTGTTATGTTTGAAATATCCTTTCTCTGAATTTCCCTGGGGCTGTGAACCAGGCAGCCCTTTGTTGTGGTGGTTCTTATGTGTGCTCTCACGTAGTCTTTATCTATAAACACAATAGATGAAGGGCACTCCCTTGAAGCTTATTTAAATGCAGAGGTTCTAGGTCAGTAGCTATCAAATCCAGTCCTCCTGAGAGATTAAGTGTTGGGTTGGTTGGGTTTTGTTTTTTTTCTCTTTGAAAGATGCAGCATATTTGCAAAAATGTACCTTGAATATAAATGAAAAATATCATGTTAAATAAATTGCAAGAGGATTTGCTTCATTGAGTTTGTTTGCAATTTACTATGGAATTACTACTGGAGCAAATCTATCGGTGACACTTTATATTTCACAGGAACAGTGATCTAAATAAGATGCAATATAGTACATTGAATTTTTATGTGCTTACCTGTAGTTGGATAATAAAGCATGAATTATGACATGAGTGTACTTCTGTACTGTAGTTAATAGTCAATCATGCCAATTTTAATAACATGCTCCATAGAAAGATGCAGCCTGAGTGTTTTTTAAATTAAAGTATGTTTAACCTAATGTTCATATATTAATCCCCTAAAAGCTTGTCACTAACTTATTACTAGCCTTCTTTCCTTGGGTACATATATAAATTTTTGTTTAGTTATTGAAAGGGCTGCTCATCACAAGTACAATGCTGCAGGCATTAACGTTTCTTTTATACCTGCATAAAAACATTTATTTAAAAGTAATTATGCATATTTACATTTCATAGTAGTTCAGAGAAGAAACATATTTATGCCACAGGACAAAGACTAACATATGCTTTGCTCCTGATTTTGTCTTATCTGACTGTAGGCACCCAAATCATAGAATCACAGAATGGTCTGGGTTTAAAAGGACCCTAAATTTCATCCAGTTCCAACTTCCAGTGGGGGCAAGAACAGCACCTACTTGACCACGTGGCTCAAAGCCCCATCCAACCTGGCCTTGAACTGAATTGCCCAGAAAAGGGTCTTGTTGTCCCTGTTGGTTAAAGAGTGAAGGCAGGAAAACAGGAGGAGCAGATATGAAACCCCTGCATCCTCAAGGCTTTGCTTCTACCTAGAGGCACAATTTCCCCAAAACTTCCCTGGAAGGGACAGCCAGAAAACCAGGTCTTAATGAAGCAGCAGATATCCACTCTTGAAGGCCATTCCAGGGTCTGGTTTTTGCAGTCTCTGCTTCTCTTCACCAAAATGTTGTGTTTATTCCTGAGCATGATGAATGAGTTGTGTTAGTGATACAGAAATGTCACATAGGTAGGAAAGCCTTTACATTGCTCATGCCTACTCTAGTGGTAATAATTTCACCCAGACGACAAAAGCTTCACAGAAAGCTTTTCCACACTTTTCTTCAAATGATGTGAAGCTGGAGCTGCACAAAGCCAAGAGCTGGTGACACAGGTGCTGCTGGCAGGAGGTCCCAGGCACCAGCTGAGCAACTTTTGTTGTACTCTTTTGAAGAAAAGATGCTGTCTTATTTGTTTTCACCTCCCTTTGCTAAGTCTAAACGGTTTCATTTTCTAAGGCACCAAGACTCCCTGGCTCCTACTGACTTCAGCTGGAACAACATCTGTGTCTCCCTTCTGGGGCTACAGTGTCACTTCACCAAGGCAGAAAACTAACTTCAGGCACATGGATACACAAACTCTTCCCTCAGTCTCTCTTCCACTGAAAATATCAGGCCACTGAAAATATCACTCCTCAGTGATCCTTCCTTCCCGTAACTGACACCAGGTTGACCTGGACATTATTCACATTAATATTTGTTTCCTTGAGTACATAGCTCTAAGACAGAGAATTGATAATTTTCTAAAACCTCTGGCCTGGCCAGAGGACCCTGGCACAATGACCTGGTTACAGACATTTGGTGTGACAAGGATTTAATCACAGTGAACACACATGTTTTGTCAGCTAACTTGATTTCCCCTTGGAAACTATTGCACTGTTTATAAGGTATCAGGATCTGCTTGGAGACACTGTGGGTGGCTGGCGCTGTGGGGTGCCAACACTGCTAACCATCTCCTTTGTCCTGTTGTTTGTAACTCGTAGCAGAAATCCATAACCTTGTGAGCTCCAGGTACCAGACACCTGCACACAGACATAACTCCCCTCAGTTCTTTGATCATTCAGTAGATCCAGAAAAGTTCCTCCCATGGTGCACTGCCAATAGAGTGTGAGGTTCAATGGGATCTCATCAAGTCCCTCTGCTAAATATTGCTCCCAGGAAAACCACCACTTCCCCAAGAGCAAACTGAAGATGCCATTATTGTAATCAAACCTGCAACCAGCAGCTCACTGTAGCTTAGGGCCCTGTCGCATTAAGCAACACAAAGCAGATAGATTAGGTGCTATGTTTAAATACAAGGAGATATATATGAATAAAGAAAATCATTAGTAGTCAAGGCAACTAATTGTGATGGAACTTTTTGTTCATAACAAATACCAAAATAAGCTAAAGAAGTGGAGAGACCAAAAACAAAAACCCCAAACAACCACCCAGCCACAAAGTACACTGTTTAGTAAAAACATTCCTTAATAGTACTTGAAGTGTCACATTTCAACCTACACACAGAAACACTAGGAAGGACATATGGACAGCCACGCTGTTCATGGCAAGGGCCTAGTCAGCAGTGGCAGGACAGAAACACAGACACAGAGGCAATATATCCACCTCATTCCCTGATCACCACTGTCCTGACTCCCACTAGTTCCTTGATAAGGGGGATTCACCTGCATAGACAATAATTTTCCTTAACAGATGGCTGAAGAGTGCTAGGAGCAAGCCCTGTCCCCTCAGTGCTCTAACAGTCTTTTGTCCTCTCCTCTCCTCTCCTCTCCTCTCCTCTCCTCTCCTCTCCTCTCCTCTCCTCTTCTCTCCTCTCCTCTTTATTCTTTGAGGATATGTGGGTGTGAATAGGAATGATGCAAGGCTGCTGTAAGGAGGCTATAGTGCATATCACACAGAGACACAGAGACACAAAACCATGTGCAAGGTGCAGACAGGATGTGTCAGCTCTGAATCAGAGCAAGGGGCCAAATGGCATAGTGATGAGAAGGGTGGTTTGCATATCTGAATGAGTCCTGCACAGTTACCATCCAAAATGGGATACAGATTATTAGGAGACTTGGGTGAAGGACTCGTGGTACTGCAGAGGAGATGCATTCAGAAACCCAGGGACCTGCTGCCCAACTTGTGGCTCATTGCCACAGTAATTCTGTGAGATCCCATTGGGCTCTTGAGTTTCTTAAATTTGAGTGTAAATGCCAAAGGAGCCAGGAACCTAGTTCCATATGTTATTAGGCAAGTGCTTATATCTGTTTT
The DNA here is from genome assembly GCA_037834095.1 of Argya squamiceps. Lineage (NCBI taxonomy): Eukaryota > Metazoa > Chordata > Aves > Passeriformes > Leiothrichidae > Argya > Argya squamiceps. The sequence continues at coordinate 146,628,149 of JBBMKD010000102.1, forward strand.
TGATACTGCCAGCCCCACATGTGCCCCAGGACAACACTAAATCACAGAAATACAGAATATGCCAAGTTGGAAAGGACCCACAAGGATCATTGAGTCCAACTCCTGGCCCTGCACAGAACAGCCCCAAGAGTCCCACCATGTAGCTGAGAGTGTTGTCCAAATCCTCCTTGAACTCTGCCAGACCTGGTGCAGTGGCCACTTCCCTGGGGAGCCTGTTCCAGTGCCCAACAACCCTCTGGGTGAAGAACATTTTCTTAACATCCAACCTAAATTTCCCCTGACACAACCTTGGGTGCTGTCACTGTCACCACAGAGCACAGATCAGTGTCTGCCCCTCTTCTCCCCCTCACTAGGAATCTGTGACTGCAATGATGTCTCCCCTCAGTCTCCTCCAGGCAGAACAGACCAAGTGTCCTCAGTCACTCCTCATGTGGATTCACCTCCAGACCCTTCAGCATCTTTGTCACCCTCCTTTGGACACTGTCTAATAAGCTTAATGTCTTTTTTCATTGTGGTGCCCTAAATCACACGCAGTATTCAAGGTGAGGCCTCCCCAGTGCAGAGCAGAGCAGGACAATCCCCTCCCTTGCCCAGATGGTGATGCTGTCCCTGATGCCCCCAGGACAGGTTTGGCCCTTCTGGCTGCCAGGGCACTGCTGACTCACATTCGATTTTCCACTGACCAGGATCCCTAGGTCCTGTCCCACAGCCTCTCATTCCCCAGTCTGTCTGTACATCCAGGGCTGTCCATCCCACCTGCAGAATCTGGCACTTGCCCTTGTTGAACTTCATTTGGTTGGTGATTTCCCATCTCTCTGATTTGTCAAGGTTTCTCTATTAAACAGGAAAGAAATACCCAGAAATTCTGTTTTTCATTTCTCCTGGAGGTCACCTTCCTCATCCTTTTTTTCTTCCCTTCAACAGATTGAAAACTCTGCTGTTGCCCAGGAAAGGGATCTGATATGAAATAGTGGTGAGCAATGTGAATGCTTGCAGCAGCTTCGTTCTTTTTACCTGCCTTAAAATATCTGCTGCCAGACCCAGACACAATCACAGCTGAGAGTCCAAGACTTCCTCAAAAGGAAGAATAACACAGAGAAATATCACCCCTGTTTGCAACTCTCTGAAAAGGGCTGTTTTCCAGTGGGAAAAAGGGGTAGGAACAGTCTAAAAGAGGAAGGTTGCTCCATCAATGCTTATAGCCCTGAGACATGATCCTATCACACCCCAACCCCAGCTTTCACTGACCTCTGCCTGTATTCCCACATAATAATTCCTATTATTCCTCCACTCCTTCTGCTCTGAACATGTATTCCTTCAAATTTGGCATGGACAGCTGTACAGTGTTTGCAGACAGTATTTCACCAGTGTTTTAAGTCATAAGGTTTGCATATGGCTATGGTGAATTAATCCCCTCTTCTTACTAATATGTCTTATTATGTGTTTGTCTTTCCATGACCACATCAAATTGTTGACTTGTAGCCCAGCTTTACTAATCAGAGCCTTTTTCCCCTCAACAGGTACTCTGTCTAATTCTTCGCTTTCTCGCTCTTACCTCTCACACTTTCTCCTTAAAATCCACACTGTATCTATAAATGCAGCTCCAAAGGTGAACCTGAAGCAAACCAGCCATGCTCAAAGCAAGTGCATTTCTATATTTAGCAGCAAACATTTCAGTTGTGCTGCTGCAGAGTCTTTTTGAAGAGCTGCAGCTTCAAAGAGGTCTTCACAGAGCCACTGAGCCAGAAAGTATTGAAGGGGTGTTGTCTACAACTCTGCGTTATCAAGCTTTTAATTCTTAAGCTTATAGCTGGAGGCAGAGCACAGGAACATTTGCATGGTTATATCTGTTTCTTTTCTTCCTAGAAATTGAAAAGAAGGAACACAGGGTGAAAAATTAATGCCAGAGCTAAAAAAAACCCCAGTGCCTGCCTGTAATAGCACTCTCCCTCTCTCTCTTTCCCATATATGATTTTTAAATAAGCACCAAGACACATTTCATGTCCATTGCCAGGACTGGTAGCTTTTAACACCCTTTTGAGTCTTTTTTTTCCCCAAATAGATGTGAAAATCTATATCCATCCTACTTATAGCAATATAACCACATTCAATTGAATTCTGCTTACTTAAAACTGCTCCTGCCTCTTCTGCTGGTGAGATCAGACTTTATATTCACTCCTGACTGATCTCACTGAAAGTGCCACATAAGCCCAGCCAAACCCTCTCAGGAGAGGCTGCAGATTTTGGAAGATGTCTCCTTGACATATGCGGTGTACAAACAGGGTTATAAACCCTGCCCTTCACAATTTATTAATTTCAATATGGTTTATTGGTTTTTATCAGCATCCATGGGGTGTTCTTTGTGAAAATACCTTGTCTGATGTGAGTCCATGAAATTCTGGGTTTACTATTCTGCAGATGTAAACAAGGTGGTTCTAAACTAATGTTAAAAACACATGATGGCCTCAGCACATTCCACATTGAATAAGACAGAGGAGAAAAGTGGGAATTAAAAATATTGTTAATTCTGGAGAAATTCGTAGTGCTGAAGGTTTTAATTCTCAGGTGGTTTTAATATAGATAAACATTTGTATGTTGTCAATTATTTGCATAACGGCTGTGTGTGTCAGACACACAGTATAAACTGACTGTCTAAATCCTCTGAAACTTAAATAATTTTATATTTACTAGTTAACAGCCAGTTAAATAGAACAAGTTTTATATTTTCAAGTAAAAAGTCTCTGAGGTTTCTCATAAAGATAGGCGCTTTTTTTTAAGTATCACATATATTTTCTTTTTTCTAATTTTATTCCCCTATTTAATATTTGCACCATTTTTTGCTTCCCTTTCAGTTGCCACCCCAAATGTGGCTGGATTTTGAGCAGAATAAAGATATTTTTACTTCTTCCATATCCCAGTGAAGCACCATCTTTAACCAAGTGGCCATCGATGTCAATGAGACCTTTGCCTGGGTAAGGATTTCACTGACATCCCAGGATTTGCTTCACAGCTGGCAAAGCACTCCACAGGCTTTGCAGGCAAGTAGCAGTGCCACCACAAAGCCAGGATTATTGGCTCAAACACCCCTTTCTCAAGGAAAAGAGTGTTTCCCTGGGTGTAAGAGCTTTGAGGAGATTTCAGGATTTTCTGACCCATTTTTAGCTTTTGGCATGGTTAAGGTGAGGAATGTACCACTCATGATGGTTGAGAGGTCTTCCACCAGGAGAATGATGTATTTGGGGTCACATGCCAGCAAACCAGCCCAAATATGTCAATTTTCTGACCCATTTCCAGCTGCCTGTTCCAGGTGATGGATCATTCCAGTGGCAATGGAGAATGCCAGGAGTGACTTGCATGGTGCCTGCTTCAGAGAAGCCCTATACTAAACCTAGCTGTTTTCCATTTTCCTGTGCTGTTTTCATATGTAAGTCAATGGGTAGAGAAGGCAGGAGGAAATTTCCCTGTTGTCATATGGCTGATTTGTGGCTCTTTCATCTTAAAACCTACTCTTGACCCCTAAAACAAATAGAACATTAAGCTTGATGAGCCAATGTACTAAACTGACCTGTGTTGTTCTGCAAATAGAGGAATTTGCTGGTATTTTCAAATGCAAAAACATCTGCAGAAGTGGGTGGAAGGGAAGTGCTTTGGGTGCACAGATAATTATTGGGATTGTTACATGATAGATGGGGTTATTTTCTCAGTTCTGTGTACGAGTTCATAATGAGTCTAATCCCCTGAAGTGATGTGACAACCAGTTGCTGCAAGTAAAACAAAACACTGCTGCTGCCTGACTGTCAGATAGAAGATTCAATGGCCTTTTCACTCCAGAGAGGAGAACAGGAATTTTTTATTCAATATTAATTTCTTTTCCCCTGCCCTGTAAATGATAAGGATCAACACCAGCAAATTTCTGTTTACAAGATAAAGTAGGTGCTGGATGGGATTTAGGTGCCTACACCACACCCTTGTGATTCAGTGTGTTGCTCTTCAAATCATTTCATAAGCACTTCAGTTACAAAGACAGTTTCTTTTTCTTTGTTTCAAGACTTTTTTTTTTTGGATGATGAATCTCATATATTTTAAAAAGTAATTTGTAAAGAATATGAAATGTTTTAATTGATTTGGTACTCAATGGAAGGACACACATACAGAGTGTACTTCAAATCCATTAAAAGTGAGGTAGGAAAAGGGAGAATTTTCTCCCTATCATAGATCAATATTTTGAGTTCATTGTCCTTGACTTTGTTAAAATGCTTTTCATCTCCTGTTACCTTATTTTTCTGCTTGGAATGAGGCATTATTTCATAATTCAAGTAGATAAAGTTATTGAGTGTACCCAGTGTAAGTGGAGAGCATAATAGCAAACTGTAAAAGTAGAAAATCTGTTTATATGAGTTATGTCACAGCTCCCCCCCATCCTCCACCCCTTCTGGAGGACAGCACCAGCTCCAGATTATATCACACTGCTGAATGTACTTGAGCCCACTCATGGTTATAGGGTGCTTGTTCTCCTCCATCTTGTGTTACTGACGTGTTGCACTGGCATATTTCTGGCATATTCTATGTCTTGTGATTCCTTGGAATTTAAGAAGAAGATTGAGTCCTGGCATGTTAATAAAAACTTCCACCAGTTTCACAGAAAATTCAATGAAATTGACATTTGTTGCACCAAGTTTCATAATCAACTCCAGCTCCTCTACAGTAGTTCCAGGTCAATAGTTCTGTTAGAAATTGCTTTAGAAGACCAAAAAAAACCTGTTGCAGCAGAACTCCCACATGTTCTTGACTTAGAACCCATGCCCTCTCTTGCCACTTTCCCATTTAAGTTACATAATTTTGATGAGGAACCAGTTACAGTTTGTAATGTTCTGGTTTAACCCCAGCTGGCAACTCAGCCCCTCACAGCTGCTCCCTCACTCCTCCACACTGAGATGGAGGAGAGAACTGGGAGGGTAAAAGTGAGAAAACTCGTGGTTTGAGGTAAATACAGTTTAATAGGTAAAATAAAAGCCTCATGTACAAGCAAAGCAAAATAAGTAATTAATTCACCACTTCCCATGGGCAGGCAAGTGTTCAGCCATTCCCAGGAAAGCCAGGCTCCAATCACACCTAACAGGGACTGGGGAAGACAAATGGGATCATCCTGAGCATCCATACCTCCCATTATCTTTATCTTATTGAGGGCTGATTGCTGAGCCTGCATCAGGCTACTGATGTCTGACGTGGGACTAGGAAATATTATCCATGCATTTTTTCACAGATATTACTGCAATTCTTCATGGGACTATTTGTCAAGGTTGTCCACAGTTATACCAATCTGCAGCCTCTGGGAAGTATTTTCAGCATGCCTTGTAAATCAAAAGCATTTTTTTCAGTTATTTCTGGAGAGAAATCTTTCAGACCTGAAAACCCTTTGTAAGTTTCTTCCCATAAAAAAGATACACAACATCAATGTTTTATCCAATAGAATGGATCAGGGATCCTGATGAAATTCTGACTTAGCCAGGGTGTAATTGTCACTAAATCTTGACTGTTTCACCTCTTTGAACAAAGCAGAGAAACTCCAAGAGACACCTCATCTATGACTGTGGTTCAGATTTGCCTTCACACAAGGTAACAGATAGAAAGAGCAGATTTATGTCACTTTCAGCATTCTCTCTTATCTCTTTAAGATCCAGAAGAGCAAGAGCTTCATGCTTTCTCCCATTGGTTATAAATAACTCCCTGAAATTTAGCAGATCAGAGATATATTTGAAGGTTAAAGGCACTACATATTCAGGTAGGATGTCCTTGAATGCACAATTCCCAGGTTATTTTGCATTAAGGCTCCACCAGGACACTCATAAATTGAAAATTTCTTCCCTACTCTGGAAATGGTGTGCTCAGATTTAACTAAAGTCCACATATAAGGATTTTAGCTAGGTGCACTGTTAAAATTTAAATTCCTGTCCTGCTTATATTCAGCTATGAATAAATCATATATTTCTTAGAAAATAAATCCTACATGGGAGCACAATCTTCCCCCTTAAATCTATGAGCATCCTCTTAGATCAGAGGAAAATCTGCTACAGAAAAGTTTGCTTGAATCTGCATGGCTCAAAAGCTCTTACTTGGTATGCACCTCATGCACAGAATTTCCTTCTCCTGAGAAGTACACAGAGCATAGGCTGTATCTGGTTTTAAATTGTTTGATAGCACTTGCATTGTTCAAAAAATATTTTATGACATGTCCTTTTGCTCTGGTGATGATTTGTTGTTCTCTCGTGTTTCATTAAGCTATTATTTGTAAAGTGTTTTGTGATGCATTGCATGAAAGCTGCAATCCAAGCAATTTTATGGGCTGAAGTGACAATTCAGGTATCAACAGGCATGGATTAATGATGCTAATTATTCAAAACAATTGTTTCTTTCTTTAAGTACTTTGTTTAGAGGGAGGGGTAAATTGAAATTTACATCCAAAGTGAGTGGATGTTGTGTTTAAGAGGTGGAAGCATTTCTGCTGATGGAAGATAAAAGGGGAAATCGAAGAACATGAAAAATAGATCCAAATAATATCTACTGGAATACAACTATATGTCATGTAAATTACTCAATAAAACAGGACTGTGCAAGCTACAGAGCAAAACTAATAACACATCCAATAATCCATTTGCCAAATATGTAAAAAGGAGTAAAAATGCATCCTTTATCACCTTTACCAGTGACTCTAAACTGCAGCAGGTTTGCTGAAGTGCACTGTGCTATCCTATGATTTTCAGATACAGGAACATGTCTACTGAACCCAGCTCTGTTCAGAGCAATCTGTAGAAGAAATATTAGCCCAGTGAAGAAAATATAGTTACTGGTTGAAAAATATCCAAGAGGTTTCCTGTCTCTAGGGCAGCGATAGGCTCTCCAGGACTAATATTACATTGTAATCCATAATCCTGGATAATCAGTGTGTTTCCTTCTTCACAACAGCTTGGTACTTCCATGTTAACTAAAATCTATAACAACAGCCAGCATCAAGTGCCACTCAAATATAAGGCAAAATATGGTTTATTTTTCTGCTTCTGCTTTGCTTTGAGGTAAAGGGTGCTCCAGCCACAACATGCTGCTTTTTATCCTTGATGGTAGGATTCAATTTCTATCAAATCACTTTTTTCTTGAGAATATGATTTTTTAATGCTTGTTAATAATGGATTTAGTAGATTTTTACCTAAAATTGCAGATTGTCTAATTTCCTACAAAAGAGTGCACATATAGCTACAGAAACCTGGCAGAGCAAATGACTTCCAGTTATCACATGAGAAACTATTTACAAGATTAGGACTAAAATAAGCACCCAAAAAGCAGCAGAAGAATCTTTTTTTACTGATCTACATGCTTTTCTCCTTGTGATATCCCTTAAGAATTTAGGTACTCACCAACTTTATGACAGAGGAGCTCATGCACATTTCAGTACAGAAAGAAAGTGCACAAGAGAAAACCTTTTCACTGTGAGGGCAGTCAGAAAGGAAACAGGGACAGGCTGTCTGAAGATGTTGTGCAGTCTTCATCCCTAGAGATATTCAGAACCAAATCAGACATGGTCCTGGACACCCTGCTCCTCTTCAGCAGAGGAGCTGGAGGAGATCTCAAGAGGTTCTTCATTTCAGCCATTCTGTGATTCTGTGAAATGTCATTTGAAGGATCTCAGTCCTTAGTGACCTGATTTGACTGGTGGGCTGTGGGGTGCCCAGGATTCCACAGCTCAGAGATTTATGTTAAGAGATTTATGTTATTGGATGTTGTGATTTAACCTCAGTGGGTAGCTGAGCACCACACAGACACACACTCAATGCTCTGCTTCATGCAATGGGGGACAGAATTGAAAGCGTAAAAATGCAAGGACAGGTGGACAGGTGGGTTGAGATAAATTCAAGCAAATACAACAAAATCCAGAAGAATAATCCATATTTTTAAAATTTTAGATAATGTGTATTTTGGATTCCAATGTCTGGCACTTTAAAAATGCTCACCAGGAGACTGGCTTTTTTTTTCTTTCTTTTGTTTTTTTTTTCTTCTTTTTCTTCTTTTTTTTTTTTTTTTACCTTCTTGTCATCCTGGAATGAGTTCTACATGTATTGTTTCTTTACATGAGAAAACAAGGACAGATCCCACACTGAGCTACAATCTACTTTGTTGTTCAAACTTCCCATTCCCCTGCAGTGGTTTTACCTGTGATAATCTTAAGGCAGATGAATCTACTCTATATCAGGCTATAGGACAATAATCTTTCAGAATCAAGTGCAAGTCCCCACTCCTGCTTGTGTTTACCTCACCTCACCAAGGTCCTCTGCAGAAGGGAAATGTTTGCACAGAGGATCCCCGTTGCACTGGCTGCTGTATCATGTCCTGTACTGCCACTAGGATTAGCAGGTGGAGAAAATATTATAAAGCACTTTCTCTGTCAGACTGTAACTTTAGAAAGCCAAAAGCTGTGTAAGTAAGTGAAGTGCCTTCTCCTTGTGGCTTTATTTACTGCCCGTGTTAATCAGATTTGGGGAGACAGCATGGGGAGGTAAGCACAAACTTTCTGTATTAGCCTACTTCACTCATACTTTTTCTCTCTCCTGCTAGTTCCCCAGGCAGTGTCTGATACACCAAAAGATTTTTCTTTACTGGTAACTGCAACTAAGACCATCAGCCTGCAAGAAATGTCAATCTTCTTTATATAAAAAAATGCCTTCAGCAAAGACATATAGGTTTCCATGCAGTGGGACTTCACCTGCTTCCCAAGCATGGCTAAGAGCCTCTGTATTTCTGTGCTGTCATGAGGATGATTTGTTCACATTGTTCGTTGGTGACTAAATCCTAGACAAAATTGAATAACTTGTGGTGATGACAAACCCAGTGAGAACAAAAAGTGAAGCCCCTGTTTCCTTTCTGTAGGCTTCACGTGGGAAAAGAAGATTCTGCTCCATAAAGTAATGAATCCAAAGCATGACCTCTGTGTTTGTGATGTTCCACTTTTCTTGTCTCCTGCTAGGGCAGAAAGAAAATAAGAGTTTTGAAGAAGAAAATGTGAGGGACACACAAAGGTCTGACACTGGTGGTTAATTGCCTGCCCTGCTTTCCCCAGCATCTGTGGGCTCAGCTTGGATATCTCTGAAGCACTGCTGCCTCTTGAAAACCAAGGTAAGTCACAGCTTGTGGGTGCAGGGCCATGGACCAAAGCATGACCTGGTTACTAATAAAATCAGGTAATTATTCCCTGATGGTGAGTGTGTATTCATTATAATGTGTATCTAATGCAAATTATTCAAAAGATTTTAATTGTGTTCTCCTCCCTACGCACACTTAACTCCCATTGACAGGGAGATGAGAACAGACCCCCTCCTCTTTCACTCATTAGCAAGTGTTACAAGGATTATTCTGGTCGAGGAAGGTTTCTGGTGCTCTGCAATGATGTGTCTGACTCATCCCCTATTGTAGCAAGTAGGGAAGGTTATTTTTGCAGTGTTAATATGGAAAAGCATGTGGAAAATGTAATACTTCAAAGAGGTGCCTTCTGTGGGAAGTCATTGCTAATTAGGTGGTACGTGGGTGTCAGCTGTGTCTCAATAAACTATAGGTCATGCCAATATTTGAAGCCTCTGAAGATTTTAGCATAATTAGGGGGAAATAATTAGCATTTCACCTTTCATTGGGAAATTGTGATTAACTGTTTACTAATCTTTTTAATGATTTTCAGGTTTTCTCGAATTGGTAAGTTCCTTGCTGCTTTCAAAGCTGTTTGCCTAATGGCAACCCAAGGGCATGTGGAAATCTTATTGACTATCACAAAGGGTCTCCATTGCTCTGATCCAGACAATTACTGTCATCATCTCTTTATGCTGAAATATCTTATGCTAAAATGTCTTTATCCACCTGAGATCTGAATCATATTGTGCTAAGTTCTGTATCTCAGTACAGAAAGACAGGTGCCCTGCCTAACACAAGCAAAAATTGGAAAGGAAATCGGGAGTTTTAACGATTTTGCAGAGAGCCACTTACATGATAAAGAAGACTCAGGACTAGAGAACTGGAGGTATCAGACTGACAGCACTGTTCCTCCCAGCCAGAAATGTAAAGAGTATCTTACTCTCTTCCCAGTGGGTTTTAGAGCACTTAATCCCAGGATGCCACACGATTTCTTTTGATGGAGAAACACAGTCCACACAGATGTGGTGAGTACAGCAGGAGACAGGTATGTGAGCAAACTCTAAACCAGATAACTTAGGTACTAATTACACCATAGTCATAACTCAGTCCCCCTGGAGCTCTGGAGTCATCTCATGCTGAACTCCTTGATGCTATTCAATCAAATGCTCTTTTAGGTATGTGCTCAGAGCCACAGTCACATTTTTGATGGATACATCTTTTACCCATATTATGAAGCTTTTCAGTTCTTGCTATTTTTGGGTTGTGTGCAATATGAACCAACCCCAGCAGAGCTGTCCTCTGAGGCTGCTACTTACTCCCTCACAGGGTATCTGTCCCTGTGCTTGTGTTATGGACACTGCTGTCTTGTGATCAGCCATGGAATCAAAATTCCCTGAATTTGGAATCAAAGTTTTGGAACTAAATTTCCCTGAATTTGGCAGATTTATGCTTCCTGTGAGAGGAGTACAGAATCAGATCATTTTCATGGAATAACAAAGTGCTTTTTCGCTCTGCACCCAAATGGATCGAAGTTTAGCCTCCAAGGACATCTGCCAAGCCATGCAAGAGGTCCATCCACAACCCAAACAAGAGTCCAGGACTCAGTGATCTCTCTGATAGACCCTTGAATATCAATTCCATCAGAGCTAGGGGACAAAGCCTCTCCACATTTAAAATGAGGTTTTTTAATAACATAGCTGACAGCATCCTAACATATCCCAGGGTAAGCAACTGAAGCTCCTGAAGCACCAAGGCATGGCTATTTTGCTGGGATTCATGCATTGTGAACCAAATAGTCCTCTTGCATCCTAAGGGGTCAGAGAGTTTTATTTCCTGATTTGATGTGTAAAGCTAACAGATGCAGCTGACAAGAAACTTGTCCCAAAGTAGGATGCGAATGTCATTCTGCAAGAAAATGACACTGCCCTGAACATGCTCTACCATGGCTTTCCTCTTCTCATCTGCAGGCACAGAAAGTACATCATCCTCAGGTGTCACATTTCCATTAGAAACACAGCCTGGCTCCCAAAAGTCTTTGGTGAAGTGGTGTGAAGTAGGACAGAGCAAAGCCTCAGTATTTTTGATTCCCTGATGACTTCACTGCCTTTTGGGCTCCCTGTGGGATGCCCTCTTTGGGGCACTCCAAGGCACTTTGCTGTGTGGTGTTTCAGCTGGTGCCAGCCAGCAGGACCAGACAAGGCTGGAGTGGCAGTGGGGGACCTGCAGCCATCTCCTGTCCAAGGCTCTCTGCAGGCACCAAGAACCATATGTTGTTCCTGGCAGGTGCAGTCAGCAAGACTGAACGCAGAATCTGGCAGTGCCCTGCCCTCCCTGAAGCACACAGAAAGTGGAGGAGTTGCCAGCCATTGACAGGCAGGAGATTGGGCCCAGAGCCATCTGTCCACACTTCCTTTCTGCTACTGCTGCTGCTGATGCCCAGCAAGTTCCCACAGGCCTGCAGAATGAACCGTGCTTGACCCCACAGAAAAAGCTGGTGCTGAGAGGGAAATGTGACAAGAAGCTTGGAACTTTCATCTTCAAAAAGAGGCATGGATGTAGGAGAAAATTAAGGAGAAGAGGAAGAACAGCCTGACCACCTACCTTGCTGGAACAGAGATATGTGTCACCATATGTGCAGGCTGCACAGGGCCTCAGGGGTACTGTGCTTGGAAGTGAGGCGACATCATCATCCAAAAAATTAATAATAGTGGTGCAGATAAAGACTGTGGTATAATTACTCATACCAAAAGCTCAGCAGAGAAGGCAAGTGCTGAAAGTGACATGACAGGTTCTGCTGGCCTACCTGGTTTAGGTATGGTGATGCAGGTTAACACATGGTCAGAGTGTAATGAACTACCTGTAAATGTATCAATCTCTGAGGATCCAGCCTTTGCAGAGAAGTGGCTAAAATTAATCAGTGAGACTGCTCTTCAGAGGTGTTTTGTAAAGCAAAAGGTTTGATAAAGAAAAATAACAAAATAACAAACGTGACAGAAAACAAAAGATAAGCCACACACAGGGGTCCTCTAACACCCTGCTAGAAACACTCCAAAAAGCCCCTTACCTCCTTTGGGTTCCTTCCTAAATACTGAATTTTCTAGGAGGGACAACCTGGCCTGCTGCCAATAAAATCACCAAGAGATTTTGAGTTACACTCTCGGAGCCCAATCCATGCTCTTGTGCTGACCCTGAGCCAATTACATAAGAGAAAAATACAAAACTTTCTAGTTAAACTTCCTAAAATGTCTAGAGGTAAATTGAAACTCTTTCCCTATTTGGAAGCACCTGCTGGGGGTGTGGGGGATGCTTTACTACAGCATAATTTTGTCTAAAACATAACATTGGACTTGCCAGCAATGTGCATAAACACATGTGTACACTAGGGGCTGGGATAATGCTGAGGGAAGTTTGCAGCGTATGCTGGGGAACAGCAGGCAGTTCCCATACACTAAATCCCCCTTTAAAATAAATGCATGGATGCAAGGGAGCCTTTCCCAGCAGCCTGAAACCCTGACTTTCAGATCAGCTTGGCAAAGGAACTCCAAATAGACAGACTTGAGAGAGCAAGAGTTTCAAAGGGATGAAGAAAAGTGAAAGATCAACATTTACATTATAAATTTGTAAATTTTGTGATCCATGATAACAAGACAAAGCAAATCACCCCCAAATGCCAGAGAAGCAGCCAGTGACTGGAACCATTCCCAGAGGTGGTTGCAGCCCAGGCCAGCTCCATGGAGCCATCTTCTTTCTCTCTGCTCAATGTTTGTGTGTGTTTGTGAGGAAATCTCTGAGCCATATGGGAGCAGGAAGGGGACACTGGGCTCAAACGGGCTGTAATTGTTGCCCAGGGACACTAGATGGAGAAACGCCTTTAGGGATAGAGAGTAGGTGAGGGGCTGTGTCACCATTCTTACAGGAAAAAACACAGGGAGTAAAGTGCCCTGCACTCACCATTATTGATGCTGTTGGCTTTAAGTTTTGCTTAAAAGCTTTCTGTTTTCGGATCCCATTACAGCTCCATGCAGGCCATTAGTTAATTAAGTTATTCCACCAGAGTCTGTCAAAGCTTGGATCTGTTATTACTGTCAGCTCTCCCCTTCACCCAGAGGTTTCTTCTCACCTCTCTCCCCTTCACCCCTCATCACTGGCAGATTGCAAAATACAATAAAAAGCAAGATCCTGAGTAGATTAAAGAAGTTATTTTATCCGTTATGAGGCTGAGGCAACACATTTTCCCTGTGCTAAGTACATCACATCACTATTTCCATGCAACACACAGCTATCAAAAAACTTGCCAAAAACATCATCAGAAGTCCTTGCCTATTTTTTGTCCCCAACAAGCATGTTTCTTCCTCCCCATGATACACCTCATAGGAGCAGGATTTTACTTATAACAAGAGAAACCCTAGGTATGGAGCAGCCAAGCCATCTGTGCGTTGTAGCAACAAGGCACTGACATCCTCCAAGACATACAGAAGAAGAAACAAATTGGAAAAGCCAAAAAATTACTGCCCTCACCTCTGTTTGCCCTGCTTTGGTGCCAACACCAATAGTTTTGACTGGGAAACAATCTCCTATGGAACCCATATATTCTTGCTTGAGCTCTGGGGTGTCCCATAGTGTCTGAGCTGATGGAGCTCAGAGTTAACTCCAAAAATGGAAATGATGGACCTATTGAACAGAGCTTTTTAGCATAGTGTCCTACTGGTGTGGCCCCTGAGACCTTTATAATATTTGTGTTCTGCACTGTGCTCTGTCATTGCACCAGCCTGGCTCTACACTTGGTTTCTGTACAACCTACTGCCCAGCCCTGTATCTCTTTGATGGCCCCAAGGAGCTACTTGATGATGCTCTAGACTGATTTTCCCAGTGACAGCCTGGTAATTAAAATCAAAGAGTGCAAGAGAATTCTGTTTATGAGTCGTTATCTATATGTAAAACATGCAGATGGTGCTGGTGGCCTCTGAAGGCTCTCTGGATGCAGCCCTCAAAAGAAGGGACACAGAGTGCTCTGATGCACACATTGCTGTGTGGAAAAGTGTGATGGGCTGGAGTTTCAAGGCCTGAATAAAGAAATCAGGACTGTATTATCATGTGATGGACTCAAACAATTGTTTTTATGGAGAGTCATATGCAGAGGGTTCTGAATATCAAATCAGTCTCAGAACAAGACCAAGTTACTTTGATTAAGTAGCAGTTGTTATTACAGAGAAGAGTCAATGCAAATGTTGAATCTTGTACTTGACACAGGCAAAATTTGACTTAGGGTCACAGGCTTGAGGGTTATCACAACATCCTCCTAATTCTAAAATAATCCATACAGTTATTTACCTTGCTCCTGCTAGCTGCAGATTTTACAGCTGATGAAACCATGCTGCTGTACTTTTCACATGCAGCAGGCTGTTTGTTCTTCAACAGAAAGGGCAAGGTACAGTCATCACCAGGTGATCCAGGTCTGATTTTACCCAGTGCAAAAGCAGAAGCCAAAAGCAAAGGGAAGAAGCAAACTGCTTTTGACAAGGAACAACGTTCTGTATTTAGACTTCTTATCAGAACATGTAACAGTTTGGAAATTTGCTTCTTACATTTTCTAAGAGTGTATTTTTAGCCTCACTGACTAAATTAGCTATCCTTTTTCCTTTCTTAATGTCTTCATGGCAAGCCATAGACACCAGGTATGCAGATAATCCAGAATTTTCCCCTTATCAGATGCAGGTCAGGGTCTTCTTCATCAAACACCATCCAGGGTGTGGAGGCTTTATCAGTTAACCGGCCTTACAAAGTTACAAAACTAACAACTTGTGGCTTTAGAGCAGTTCCTCCCAAGGCAAAAAAAAAATACTCTGTGTGGGTGTGTTTGAGCAGGAGAAGAAAGATGGGAATGTCAAGAGGGTAAGCAACAATTTTCTTGCTTTCCTCAGAGCCAAGAAATTTTTTATTATCAGATACATGGACTGTGTCAAGTAGACTGAATTACAGACAGGTCAATGAAGAAGGTCTGAACTTAACTGTTCAAACATAGAGGAGGAAACGAGAAGAAAGTTGGAAGTGGCAATGGGACTCTAAATCCAGCTGCATTAAAACTCAGTTCAGTATCCCACAGGACCCTAAAATTCCTCAGGAGTTGGCCATGAAGTTGAGAGCAGCCATTGCTGCAGTCATAAATGGTTAACTGAGCTTGTGATACCTTGTGTTTAAAGAATTAGTGAAAAGCAAACCACTTTGGAAGTAATCCTTAAATAAAGCTCTTGCAGTGCTTTAGGACAGATTCTTCTTATGTGAAACTACTGAGATTTATCATAATCTTTCTTATGGGGAAAAGGGGGCAAAATGCAGAAGGTCATGTAGTCTTTCTCCCTGCCCTAAGACAGCATATGGTCTGCCTAAAATAACATCAGACAGACTTGCAAGAGGGAAAAGCCTGAAAAGCAAATACTAAAACTCTGAAACCTGTAGGCTTAAAATTAAGCACTGCATTCACTCTATAGACACCACATCTTAAAGCTGCCAGAGTTGAGTGGTATTCAGTGCCTGGACATAAGCAAAGGCACTGTAACTTGTGATTCTTAGCACCTTCTGTGTGGCTGCCAGCTGAAATGGCAAGGGTAAAAGGCTAGGAACCAACAAGGAGTGCCTCAAGACATTTGTCTTACAGCACTGGAAGAAAATATGTCTAGAGAGAGGTGGCTGGAGAGAATTTAGCCCAAAGGACTGGACTTGTAGCAGGAGAAAACAGAAGAAGTACCCAAGTTCCAACACCCCAAAGACACAGCAGCATGTTCTCAGCAGTTTCCTATGCCATGGAGTATCCAAGCTGAGTATTTCCTTTTTCTGTTAATTTGGCCCCACTTGTATTGCTTTGAGAACAATCAGCCTTGTGGCACTGGGACAGCAATGAAGCTGCAGATGTGAAGAGACCCACCCACATGGCCACTCCAATGGTCACAGCAGGTTGGGCACATTCTGGGGAATGGTTCACTGTGGTTCTACATGAGAGTGGGCACATATCCTATGGATCATTTCTTCTGCCCCTCCACAGAAAGGCCAAATGTATTTCTGGTCCTATAAGGTGGTGGTACGATCTATTCATCAGTGGATCAAAATGACAGACTTGATTGAGTGGGAAAAGGCACAAGTTCTGTTTCTCACTCTGCCAGGAAAACAACTCAACCTCTTTGCCTCTATTACTCTTTCCGATATTTTTCAGCTTCAAAAGTTGCTCTTCTGGAGCTGTTTTTCAAGACAGTGCCACTGGTGCAATCTGCTGCTCACCAGCTCCCAGCTTGTCCCCTTTCCTCCCTGAAGGCCACCACATTTCTCCCCCAGTACTTCTCCATTTATGTCCTGATGCCACCCTTCAACTGTGCCAGTACAGCTAAAGGGGGATGATGAAGCTGGGCTGTGCCAAAGCATGTCCTCCCTTTTCCTTCTGTTGTTGTTTGCTTGCTGTTTGGCACATTTTTACTGTGAAACCCCAGAAAGGGCTGGGGATGTGGGGCACTGGTGGCTCAAAGGGTCAGGTCCAGGAGGGACAGAAGGAAGAGGGGTGGTTGGGGGGTTCTGCTGCATGGGTGTAACTGTGCTCCCACTGTGTCTGTAGGGCCAGGTCCCAGGGCCAGGCTGGAATCTAATCTGGTTCTACTGGTTATTAACGTGGAGTGATGGGCTATGACAGACATTAAGCCCACGAGCACACTGATGCTCAGCATGCAAAGCCTCTCTCTCTCTCTGAGATGGGTTTTCTCAGGCCACTGTGAAAAGCCTGACTGATCTGAGAGTGCTCTGATGTCACCCCAGCCAACCTGACCCCAAATGCTCGCGAAACAAGCACCAAGCGCCCTATTTTGCATTGCCTGTAACATCACAAAACAGTGTCTGACTTCTCAATTAGTCCGAGAGAGGACTGCAAAGTTGAAATCCAAACTGATGGACTGTGAAATCCATATCACATTGTCACCCACAGCACACTTTCCCTGCTCTGCACTGAGCTATAAATAGACATTCATTATTAGCAAGCAGACAAAGGCAGCCTGGAAGATGTTCCACACAGACACTACTCCTAGCTTATGGATTTTTTGTTTTCACCTTGGTATAGAAGTGAAGATGGGGACAAGTAGGGAGGGGCTGATCAAAAACAACAGTGCTGAAATCACTTCTTCCTCTAACCAGGATTATTTCTGGACTTTGTTTGGGCTTTTGGTTGTGGTTTGTTTTTTCTTTTTTGTTTTTTTTTAACAGTCTCTCCCCTGGAGCCAAGAGGCTCAGAATACATTACCCACTACTACAGAATGCATTACACCTACCTCCTCTCTTAGGTCATCTATTTAAGCTCCTGGAATCTCACTATCAACTCCCAAACAATGCAGTCGTTAAGCTAACAATATTTTCTTTCTCCAAGTTTTGTTTAAAAAAAAAAAAAAAAAGGAAGTTGATTTTTGCTTTAACCATTTCAATGTCTTACAGGAGTTATTAATTTGGAAAAAATGGAAGGGACTTGAATTTTCTGGGAGGAAGCAAACCCTGACATGTCTGTCTCTATCATAAATTCCATCTTTGTGAAGAAAGAACTTGTATGTGCTTTTCTGAAAAAAATCCAATCCACTGCAAAAGTGTCTGATCACAAACACTCATGAGACACAGAAGCTGTGACCTGGAGGCATAAACTTGAAGATTTCTATTTTTTAACCACCATACATAGACACCCTTAGTGCACCTTTTTTTCCATGGTGCTTCCTTCTTTCACAAAGAAGGAATTCACATTAGTATCTGTGATGAGGAAGATGGTTTTCTTTTCCTGCTCATTCATACTTTGAGTCTCTGCCCTTCCCATGCCTCGGTCCCCTCTGACATGCAGCAGCTCAATTTCTGCTTGGTTCCTTGGCAATTACAACAAGGTCAATTAAACAAGACACTGGCTGTCCATTATTTGTACAGTAGGAGTTTATTCCTGGACTAACAGAATGAAACAGCTTGGCAGAAAACCCAGGAGGGTTTAGTTTTGGATCACAGCAGACTGAAGTTCTGAGATAACTGGTTGTGTTCATTTGCTCTGCAAGCTGCCCCTTTGTATCTCAGCTTTCTTTGAAAATGAAGCAAACCCCCAAATGTCCATAACCCTTGCATGCTGTGCGTGTGAAGAAAATCTCACTCACAGGGCTGTGTGTGAGGGTGTTGTTCCATTAATTTTTCTTTCCCAGAGCAGAGAAGTTAGCATCTTCCCAGTCCCCTTTTAAGCCCTGCTGGCCTTTTCTTCCCCATGGCAGTTTTCAACTCCACAGCTTCTGCTGAGCTGCTAAAATGGTTTGCAAGGCTCTGCTGGAAATTGGTTCTTTGGGCAATGGGAACAGAGGAGTACGTTGAAGCCAAATCACTGTACTTAGCCTACCTGTATAAAATAATCAAGGCTTTAAAAGTTTTGGGATCAGTGATTCAGTTTAATTTATGTCCCATAGTGGTAGCATTGTAAAGGGACAGGACACTTCAGCTTGGGAGCATGGGCATGTAATTTTGACACTCAAAGAGCTGGAAAGAAAACATTAGGTATTACCAGAGCTACAGCCCTGGACAGGCTTGGAACAATAGCTTTGAGAGAAGTAACTTGTCCAGTCATTTTCAGGAAGTCCTGCCTGAGTGGTTAATAGCCATATAATCAAGACAATTCTGATTCTTCCTGCCACAGAGATGTGGGGGTCACACATCTGTAGGTGATACCTTCTGTGGGGTGCCTCAGGGAGCAGTGAAGGGAAATGCAGCTAAGAATCTATTATACACTTATTCAAATGTTTCCCCACAAAATCTAAATTCAAAGACCATAACAAAACTCAGAAGTATACCATTGAAACCTGCACTTCATTTTTGCTTTTTTTGTGGTTTATTATTTGTGGTTTATTATGTGTGGTTTTTCTATGCTACTATTCCTGAATTTCCACAGCTGACGAAAACAAGTTTCCTAGTTTCTGAAGGTGTACAAAGCCATGACCAACCATAACAACTTTCATTTGCCTAACCCTTTTTAAGAAAAACTAAAGTCTAATTAAAGTTCATGTGATATAAAGACACTTGAGAACTCTATAGTTGCACTTGCTGTGTAATGAAACTAATATGAGGACAATAAGGAAAATTATCAGAAAAACAGATGCTCCTAAGTCATAATGACAGCTGTAAAAAAGAGAAGATACTGAATGTTTTAAATCTATCGAGTGCTTTTGCTTTGTGTATTGACACAGGTAATGAGTTCTACTGAAAGAAAGCTACATTTGAAAGCCTTTAACACTAAAAGCTTAATTTAGTGTACAATGAATAATACAGGGAGCCCATTCATGGGTCGATTAGAATGGGATGAGAGAGCACCAAAGGAGCAGACAGATCATGTTAATAGGAAGCTTGAAACTTATTTAAAAATCTATACTGTAGTTAAAATTAGAACACAAATAGGAACTTGGCATTCTGTTGCTCAGGAAATTGGTAATGGGATACTAAAGCCTTGCACTTCTCTCTGTCTGGGCCTGGTTGGAGGAGGACAAAGGCGATGACAGCCGCAATGTCGTTTACTGCAGGGAGTCATTAAAGAAAGCACTAACAGAAAGAAATCAGCCTTTTCCAGCTATTCACAGTGTGCTGTGTGCTGTATTCCTCTATTAGTCCAAGCGTAGAAAAATATGGGTCAAAATATAGAAGCAGATGTTATTATCTTTTTCATGACTATTTCAAGGATTGATGATAATTTTGACTTTTTTTCTTTAGGGATGAATTCAAAAATACCATTAAGCCTTCTGTGGCCAGTGGTTTCATCTGCATCAGATACACCATTGAGACTTCTGGTTTAAAGAGCTTTTGGCCAAACGTGATGGTGCCCAGTGTCCCTACCAATGAGAGACAAAGGTCAATGGGCAGGGTTTGTCTCTTTCCCAGAGATAAATTATTCTTATCCCAAAGCCCATCTTTACAGTCAGGCAACATTTATCAGGACAGATCCTCAAAGCTGACATGAGAGAAGGAGAAGGAACCCCTCTTTTGGAGGGATAATGCCTTTGAGTTAGGGCACAGCCACCATCCAGGGGCAAATATCTCACTTCACTTATCCATTTTTCATAATCTTACACTGAGACTCTGTGGCTCTTTCCAAGCCACTGACTTTACTATATCTGAACCACAAGCAGTGGAAGCAGAAATCAGGAAAAAGACCTTGTAAAACCCAATATTTAGAACAAAAATACAGCGGACAGCAGTCTCAAAGCGACTCATCACAAAGGGACCAGAGCAGCCGGGTGACTTCCCCCTACAATCTAACACCCAGGACAATGATCCCACAGGGAGACCTCAGGAGAAGCAGACCATCAGGTGGGTTTACATCCTGGAGGAAAAGGTGCCTGGAGATTCTAGGAAACAGTCCTGGAGTTAATTTTGGAAATAAACCACAGTAAGGAAATTACCAGTAATTCTTAGGATAATTGTTTCCCAGAGTCACAGGAACAATGGAGAGTAGTTAAAGAACTTCTTGTTATTTTAAAACATACAAAAAGTATTTTAAAAAAATTTAAAATCTGTGTTCTGAGTAATGCCTTAATGATTTAAAAAAAATTATAGGCTTAACTTGAGGAATAGTCACAATTGTTTTTGCCACTGTTTGATTGCATATTTTTTTTCCTAATAAAGCCTGAGTTCCCTGCCAGACAATTTAATTATTAGGGTAATGTGATGGATAAAGGGACTTGCTCTGTAGTGCCTCCCACTTGCTAAACATTTGCTTGCAATCACAGCTGCAAAAAATGCCACAGTTCCTCAAAGCAAAGATAATAATTTCCTTGTTGTCAGTGTCCTTAACACTTACTACATGAACTTTAAAAAAAAACCTTTCCATCACTAAGGGCATCTTATGGAAGTCAGAGCTATATGAGGCTGCAGATTACTGAAAGTACCAGCCTTGAGCTGCTCTTGAGTGGCCACGCATAAAACCAATCTCTTCTACTTCACGGGGATTATTTGAGAGGTTCCAGAAAAGCACTTCAAGGATTTTGATCACAGGTCTACAGTGCCTACAAGTAGCATCTGTTCACAATCAATTTTTTTAGACTGTTTAAAAAAAAATTAAAATAATAAAGTCAGAAGATGTGAGGCTCCAGAACAACCACATAATCAATAGAGACAAAACTGCACAATCAATAGAGATAGCGACTGACTAGAGATGAAAAATCTTGAGCAATAGAACAAGAAACTTTACTGCAGATGTAATATTACATGCTGTCATAAAAATTGCAAAACATTGCAGAATGATGCTGGGAGAGAAACTGGAAAATAAATTTCTGTGTCAATAAATACCAAAAAAAATAGGTGGGTCTAGAAAAAACACCCAAAACTAACACCTTTGCTACTTGCATTGCCAGTGCAGCATGTGTGTTTCTGGTCATCCCATCTAAGAAAGGTACAGAAGAATATGAATTACTAAAGAAAAAGTCAAGAGAGGGGATCAAAGCTAGATAACATCTCTGACCCATGACAGAGTTTTTAGCCTTGAAAAGCAAGAGATGTGGAGATGCTGTAACAGAATTTGACTCAGCATGGAGTCATTACACAGAAACTAGTGAGTACCAGATGAGCTGATCAGCCAGAAGATTTACACAAAGAAGTGCTTGCTCACACAGTGCATAATTAAATCATGGAATTCATCACAATAAGATGTTCTGGAAGTTATAAATAGGTTCAAGAAGCAATTAGGCTTCTGTGTGGAAGAAAGGACTATCAGGGCCTGTTAAACTCAAAGCAGCATGGGAAAACCTGAAGCTGGAATCTGCATGAAGGTGGAGGAAAATGCCACAGAAATAGGGCAATATCAGCCTATTCCTGCTTTATTTTGGTATTCTTTCATTAGGCATCTTCCATGACCATGGGTAGATGCTGAAAGATCCACCATCTGAGGCAGAAGATTCTTTGGCATCTCAACTCCAGTCCTGGAACCTCAAATACATCTCCACGTGAGGTGATACCCCAAGAAAGTCCCATTTCAGGCCTCCTTCAGTGGGATGAGCAAGAAAACTGGAATATGTTTACAGTAGGAACAGCATGTTCTGGAAGGACAGGAAGGAAAGAGGGGTTTGTATTTTGTGCCAAAACCTGCATTTCCCATGAAGTTCAGAAGTTTCAGAAGTGATGCAGGTTTGTTGCTGTCTCCATGTGAGTATGAGGAAGAGTAATGGAAGGTAATGCATCTTCTGTGGGCTGTGAATACATACAGGAGAGCTTGTTGTGTCAATAAGGAGTATCAAGTGACCAGATATTTTCTGGGAGAGCATGGTGGGGTCAAACTATCTGTAACATCCCTGAAATGAATCAATAACATATCAAACAGTAAAGGAAATTATAAAGAGACTAAGTGTTTTGGATTTGTTTCTGTCTAGTAGAGAGGAACTGGGAAAGAATCTGAAAAGGGGAAGTGAAAGGTGAAAGGGCTGTAAGTCACTATCCTTAGAAAAAAGGAAAGAGTCGGAGAAAGAAGAGTAAGGATAATGGACTTCCAAAAAAAAAAAAAAATTAAAAATAGCAAATTTCAGCAAGCCCAGGGAACTCATCTAAAGGGTCTCTTGGGAAGGTAATTTAAGGGATAAAGGAGGGCAGAAGAGCTGGCAGTTACAGTAAGAGACTGTATTAAAGGCACAATAGCAGCCTATCTGGATACAGGGGAAGGACAGCACAGTGAGAAGCCATTACAACTGCATCAGCAGTACTTTAAGGGGCCCAAAAATAAACTAAGAAAAAGAAATAATGACACGAAAGGGGGAAAAAAGTCTATCATTAAGGATGAGGCATGAAAACCTCAGTGAGGGTTTGGAATTAAATGGGTTGCAGGTTGAAAGGATCATAAAGAGTAACACAAAAAGGTCTTAAAAATACATTGAAAGTAGGAAAAACCATAGGAAATTACTGGTCCATTACAGAGAATGAGAATAAATAGTACATGATCCAAGGAAGACTGAAGAATTCATTGCTTTGCTGCAGACTATGATAAAAAATTATGAACAGCTACTTAAGCCAATTAATTTTAAAAAGATGATAAGAGGACAAAGCTCAAACAGAAAATTAGTAGGTTAAAGACTATGTAGATAAGATAGAGTCATTGAAATTCATAAGGTGTCATGTAATTCAAAGGACTTTGAAGGAGTTCACCAAATAGTCTGTGAGCCATTTGCAATTACCTCTGAAGACTTGAGCAAGACACAAGAGAGGCCAGAGTACTAAAGAAGAGAAAGGAGAGAACATAAAGGAGAACCCAAAACCAGGAGGCCATTCAGCCTCACCTTTATCCTTAGGCTGCCTCTGGAAGGAGTCACTGAACAATCTACACGCACTTTGGTAAGAAACAGTTGATGGGAAACAGCCCTCAGGGATTTGAAAATAATATATCATGTCAGATTAACAAAATCTCCTCTTTGACAAGGCAGCCCAAGTGTTGGATGAAAAGGCAGTGGTTCTCAGCTGACTTCACTGAGGCTTTCTTACAGTCTCATGTAACATCCTACAAGCAGCTGAGAGGAACACAGGACAGAGAATATTTCTAAAATGTTTTTTCATCATTGTGAGCATATTTATCCACACTCCAGATGATATTTTTTTCTGCCCTGAGAATGCCAAATGTTCAAAATTTGTTTACTTGGTCTATCTCAGCTGCTTTGAGGACAGACATCAGGACACAAAACTGCCATACATTAGCTGCTTCACAAAACCTGGCCTTTTCCCACTGATAAATGTGAGGCAGCTGAAGGTGCCTCACCCCTTTATTAAAGAGGAGATATTTATCATCTTTGGCCTCGGATGAGAACATATAACTTCTTTCTTTCCAACGACACACCAGAAGATGCAAAAAAACCCCAAAAAAACCAACCTCCCTTGTCTGTCCCTCTGTATATAGGAACTGGTTACTGCCCTGGTGAAGTTAATGAGTTGTGCCCAGTCATTAAACCTTTCTCTTTCATGAACCCCGTGCACAAGGGTGAAGCTGAGATTACAGATGTGTCTTGGATTCAGGTACCTGCAGCATTTCAGCTGTAAATTGCAGCTGCTATCAAACTCAGAGACCATTACAAGGGCTCCTCTGGGGGTTTTCATGCATGTGGCTCATTCAATACTACCTGTAATACTTTGGATGATACTATAGAAAAGACACATAAAATTTGCTGATAAAGCCAAGCTGAGAGGACTTCCAGGGACCCCAGAGGGCAGGATGACAAACAAAAATGGTCTTGGCATATTGAGGAATTGCTCTGATATAAGCAAAATCAATAAATAAGTGTTCTGCTTAGGAAGGAGAATTCCAATGTAAAATAAGAAATAACTGGCAAAGCAGCAATGCTGCAGAAAAGAAGTCAGAGTGAGAGCTGAGCACTAAATGGGACTCAACAATGTGCTGCTGTAGCAGAAAAGGCACATCTCATTCCTGACTGAATTGACATATGGGAGACACAGGAGGTAATTTGGATTATTCTCCTTTATCTTGGTGGTGAGACCTCAGCTGGAGTGTTATGTCTAGGACTGGGCATCCCACTAAGATGTAGAAAGACTGGAGACAGTCCAGAGGAAAATAACAAGGATAGCAAGTTTAAAAATGACATGTGGGAAAACTGGTTTTCTTTGTTTAGGAAATCATATGATTTATTAATGATAAAGGGAGATATATCAGTGGTCTCCCAGCCCATATAAGGTTATGGAAGAGGCCTATCAAGGAACAAAAATTTGCAGAATAAATGTTTCACATTAGATTGATAGATTGTGCTAATGAAGGGCAGCAGAAATCCCTCAGAAAATTTGGAGAGTTCCTCCTACAGAGCTTTTAAAGAACAAGTTAGACAGATACAGATCACTGGTGAGATAAAGATGTGCTTAATCCTGACCTATGTAGGAAAAAATATCCTTCCAGCCCCCCATCCCTGGGTGAAGAAAAGTCCTTTCCCTTCTTTCTCCTCATGTCCAAAAGCCCTATTTCTGCACTTGGGAAGCAACCTGTAAATCAAAATGGAGAAACCAGAAAGACATCACCTGCCTGAACACAATGAAAAGCCAGGAAGGAGCTGTAACACTTTCAAGGGATGGCTGAAGGTGGATTCAGAGGGAAGAGAGGTGCCTCTCTGCAGCTCTGAATCAAGCATTGGATAGCCAAGATTTTAAAATCCCTTTTGTCAGCATCTTCTGGCTTGCTCTGGACAGCTGCATGCTGAGCACAGGGAAGACAGACCCATCCTCACTCAGCATGTTTTGGATACTCCTCTAATCTTTTGGATTTTTGTATGTTGTATTTTTGTATAACTTTTTGCATTATTGTACATGGCCTTGAGAAATGGGTCATTTCTGCACCACGCTCATCCTTTATTCCTTGAATTTAAAGTCTTGTCAACTTTTTCCTACCCTGTGGCTCAAAGAGTTAAATGGGAGCAAGAAAGGAAGTTTTCACACACATAATTGTCAGAAAATACCACAAAACAAAAATCAACATTCAAGAGATATTATCTGAAAATGTTATCTTTACTCTGTAAGTAAAGAATTCCTTATTCCTGAATGCCTACTAAACGTATTTTGTATGAAGTTTGTCACCATCTCAACTGCTGCTCCTCTCAGATTCCCTCATTTCACATCCTGTCTCCTCCCCAAATTATCTACTTAAGGAGCAAGTAAAACCCATTTCCTGTAGGTTTCATCTTGTCAGCAGAAAGGCTGATTTAAATCGTGTGCATGAATGGCTATTGCAGAGCTTTAAAACTCCCAAGAACAAACCAGAGGTTATGTTACCATAATATCTGCTTTCTAAAGAATGAGAGGGGGCTTCCGACTTGCTGTACCTGCTTTTGTGTCTAACCCCAGGAAATGAATGGAATATGTCAGGGTAAAATTTAGTTTTAAATGCTTTCCTTCCCTGAAAAGCCCATCTTTCATTCTGGAGCAAATTTAGAAAACTAAATGTCACCAAAGAAAACATTCCTTGAAAAGATGGTTCCAAACAAGCAAGCTTTGCTGAAATCATCTTCCCTCGTATTTCTCAGATTTTGGGACATGACAGTTCATTCCTTGATAGAGTCAAATTCTAGGAAAGGATAAAACCAATCATAGTGTCTAATGTAGCTGCTCTCCTAGCAGCACATATTGTGTTTTGTTAACCAGGCATGGAAGGGGGGCGGAGTCTGGTTTGAAGACTAATCTGGGACTCCCACCTAACACAACTCCTAATTCCTGCCTAAGAACATCCCAACTCCTGCTTTGCATTGCCCTTACTGAATTAACATTTGCTTTTACAGCTTCATGCCCTTTGCCACCACCATGGCTGTTCAGCTGGACCACAAGACTGATCCCTAGTTCCTCAGGACTCCTGGAGCTGAGGATGGAGTTGTCCAGCAGTGGGGGAGTACAACAGATCAGAAGATGGAAGATCTAGTCTGGATGGTTGGACTTGATGATCTTAAACATCTTTTCCAACCTTGCTGATCTATGATTCTATGATTGTTTCATCCAAACACCCATGAAAGTGCCCAGGGGTGCTCAAAAGGGATCATATCTGCATGGACAATGAGGATTGGTGTATTATCCACTGCTCTAGGACCATTTAGGTTTAGCCCTGGTCAACTCTTCTATAGTTCTGAACAAAATTAAAATTATTGAATAACAAGCTAACTAAAAACCAAAACAAACCATTAACCTTGTTGCACACTTCTGATTCAAGATATTCTATGAAATAACTGAGATTAAAATAGCAGACTTGCAAGCTGCACTTGAGTGAAGCAAAAGACTTGGCCAGGGTAATGAGCTCTTCAGAAAACAAAACACAATTCAAAACAGTGGCTGGCAAGAGTTGCAATCAATGTGAACAAAGTAGCTGCATTTCCCAGTCAACAACTCCCTTCAGTAAACACTGGCAAGAACATAGTTTACTCAGAGCAACCAGATTCCAAAGAAACACTTGCTTAGGCGGAGTTGGGAATGTCAAATAAATCAGAGAGGAGCTGATTCACCTCTTATACATCACACCAGTGCAAAACACTGCAGAAACTTGGAAAGTGCTTGTAAACCAGGAGATGAGAATATTAGGTGCATGAGAAAATTGAAATCAGGGGTTCTGAAAGAGAAAGAATCAAAGTCTTAAATAATTAGCTCAGGACTTAATTTTCCTTCAAAGCAGGTTTTATATTAGTAAGTTAGGTTTAGTAGGATTTCAATACTGTTAACTCATTGCCATGACAGTGATTTGCAGTAGTATCCTGATTCTGCAAGGTAATACACAGGCAAAAAACAAAATAAGGCTAAAGCTTAACCTTCCTGAAGCAGCTGGACATCCCAGGAGAGCTCAGACCCACAAACATCCACAGCACAGAGCCAGCACAGTCCTGCTGGCTGCAGATCTGAGCCAGCTCAGGCAGGTCTGTCCTCAGTGGTTTGCAGGCACAGCAGAGTTAATCATTGTCCTGGGTAATCCCCTCACAGGTAATTACGAATCGACCATATCCTGGCCTGAGAAAGGTCCACAACACCCTGCTCATAGCAAGCCTAATTCTGAAAATTCAGCCACAGAGACATAAGTGTCCTCACTGCAAGGTGTTTCACTGGGGGCCAGAACACGCTAAGAGAAGAGAGGGACAGCCAATCTCCAAAGACTAAAAAAGCTCTTTTGTGTGGGGTTAAACTGGGTAGCAGATAGGTCTGTAAGGTACTTTTAATTTGCTTTTATTCAGGTGTTCTGCATGAGAAATAACAAGTGTGTGCATTGATGGTGTGTTCTCTCTGCATGGTGTTGTGTAAAAGACAAATATGTATACATCTCTCACACAGCTGGGAAACTTCAATAGGACACGATGAAGAAACTGCAATTAATATTTAATATGGAATAAACCAGGTCAATAACTCTGTGAATTTTTGCTGGTGCATTTACTGTTTGATGGATTAAGTTCATACAGAAGAAATATTACAGTACTTACCCAATACCAGATTAATTATACAGAGTCATATTCCTTGATCCTATATTTTGAACATCAGTGCCTTTACTGAACAAAGAATCACGGAAGATTCTAAATTGGAAGGGCCCCACAATGATCACCGAGTTTGACTCTTGAGTGAATGGCCTGAACAGGGACTGAACCCACAACCTTGGTGTTATTAGCATCATATTCAAAGACAAAGACCAAAGAGTTCCAGAAATTAACAACTCTGGCATGTCAACTTTCTGGACACTCAATCTGAGGTCTCTAAGAAAGGTCTCAAGTGTCCCCAATGTATTGAGTCTTCTCACACCTGAGAACAAATCAGGAGTTCCCACTCCAGACATAGTTTCAACGAATAAAGTGAAGTACCAAAATTATTAGAATTTTGGAAATAATCAGGACCTAAAATAAATAGGCTTAAAAATCAGAAAGAGGAAAACAAAAAGTCTGGCAAACAAAGCTGAACTCAAGTATTGTCTTTTTTCCAAGTGTGTGTCTGTGTGAAAGTTTCTTTTTGGAGATGGAAGGCTTTTTTCTTGCTCTGATCTGATTCTCAGCACTTAGGAAAGCTGCCAACAGCTGAGGAGCAGCCACGTTTCACATGCTTACCTTGAACTTCATTTGATAGGGCCCAAACCACTGTGCTCTTTGACTGGATTATGAGGAATTCACTGCAGCATTGCATCATTACCAGGATTTAGTTCACCTCTGGGAAAACGTACTTCTGATGTCCCCATCAATCTGGCCCTGTGTTTTTTAGCTCAGGCAGGAGAGATGCTGAGGGAAGCTCCAGGACAGCAGCCCAAGCCAAGCCTCTGTGCAGGATCTGTCCTCTGAGTGCAGAGAGCCCAGGCACTGACCTGCTTGCGTGACTTCTGCAGCCACTTGACTTTGCACCAGGTGACTGGCCCCAGCACGGGAGCGGGGAGCTGAACCGGGAATAACGCAGCCAGGCAATGTGCTGAGAGGCACAGAAGGAGGCTGGAGGAGGGAGAGGAGGCTGTTGGACTGTGAAGCTATTTTTCAAACATGTGAGAGGATTCTTTTCTCTTTTTTTTTATACTTTTTTCCCCTTAGATTCTCTGAACAGCCTCCATTTATCAACGTATGAAGGAGATTGATTATAAAAGAAATATCCAGTCGAAAAGAAGATGAGGCTGAAGCCACTGCAGGCACTCAAAACATGCAAGGACACCTTGGTTTTCCACACCCTACAGCTTTGACCTCACAATCAAGGACACCAGAAAGAGGTTCTAATCCCTGCCCATTCCATGTAACCATAGAAGCTTAGGAGTTCCACTTGAGAGAAATACTGGGTTATGGTGGAGAGACAATCACAGAATGGTTTGGGTTGGAAGGGACCTTCAAGGTCTTCTCATTCCAACCCCCTGTCTTGGGCAGGGACACCTTCCACTCTCCCAGGTAGCTTAAAGCCCCATCCAGCCTGGCCACAATCACTTCCAGGGATGGGGCATCCACAGCTTCTCTGGGAAACCTGTGCCAGGGCCTCACAACCCTCACAGAGAGTTAAAGAATCACTTTCCCATGGCTGTGCCTGTGCTGAAATCCCTCCCTGAATGTGAGCAAGGAGGTGACCTTTGTATTGATGCTAAACTAAATCTTCGTCTATCAAGGATTTTGGTTGTGGCAGAGGGGGTTTTGGGCTATATCTGCAGGTGAGTTTGGTTTGGTATTCTTTGTGCTTTTCAGTTTGATGTATTTGGGTAAGTGAGACAGGCAGGACAGCTTTGTTTCTAAATAGTTTTACACAATCTCATGGTTTGGTTTTAATATAGAAACAAATGTTGTTATGGAATAGGTTCACAATAGTGCAGGCAGACTGAAATGATTTTGTGAAACCCTCAGTTTAGATAATTGATGTGCTATCATCTATCTATGTCATGCAAATATTTTACTTTTTAAACATTTTTTTTTAAATTCTGGCATCAAACTTATACTTTGGACTGAGTTCACGAATCACGAATCCCCTTTGAATGGGATTGTGGAATGAACTGAGTATTAGTCTGAGTCTATGTCAATCAAAGACTGTTGTGGCAGAAGGATTCTTGGGACAGACCTCTAGTTGAGATTGGTTTGGGTTCCTCTTTTAAGACAACTTTCTTTTTTCCTCCTGTGATCTAATTCTTTGCACTTGCTTTGCTGTCATGAGATTTTTCATTATTTAGGACAATTCCTGAGTTTCACTTGGAAGCATGGCTCAGTGGAGCTGGTTGCAGTGAGGGAGCACAGACAGGGCAAAGAGTTGTTTCCATCTCTCACTTTCTGAGTGGTGCAGTGCCATGGGAAGGCCAGAGCTGTTCCTTTCTCTCCAGACCAAGACTTGAACTGTGTCAACCCCAGAACCTCCATAGGATGCACTACTCCAAAGAGCTCCAATGCAAATTTTCACAGGACTCCCAGTCCCAGGACAGCTCAGAGCTCATACAGCCAACTTTGATCTGAAATTGGCAACAAACCAGAGCCTTTGCAGCTATTTTCATGTTCAAAGAAGAAATATAGAGGAATTACCCCAAACACTTGTAATGCTCATTTTGAAAATACATGTAGTCAAATATTTGTTGAAGATTACCCATAAAGGGTTAATTTATAACTTATCTTTTAATAAGCATTCTGAAATTAGCTTTTAGAAAGCCCGGCAGCCCAGTATGTTGCCCACTCCACAGTTTTTCATAATTAAAAAGTTCTTCTTATCCAGGTGCTAGTGTCTGTAAGACGCTTATAGAAGCAATTAATTATTTACTAAACCTTTAGCTGTTTATAATGAAAAATTCATAGAAAGTGTGACCATAAACAGACTAAGCTAGCAGATGCTTCAGTAGATGAAGAAAAAGAGAAAACTAAAAGCCTTTTCACATCAAGCAGTGCAAGTGCCTTTTTACCCACCAGATTATGGTGCAGAATGGAAAAGTTCCTTTGTCCTACACCAGTGTGTAGGATGCTGCTTGACATGGAAGAGGGACACATGCCACCTCTTTGACAGCACATTCTTGAGTGCATTAGATAAATTTGCATGCAGCAGTCAGCTCTGTACAATGTTTAAAACTATTTCCAAAACTTGTCACACAGCCAGCAATATCCTGATACCATAGTGTGCAAGAACTTTCTCTTGCAAAGAGACTTCCCATACTGACAGAGCGCTCCCAGGTATCCTTACTTTTGCAGAGGGTAAAGTTTTTTCACTCTTCCCTCATGACACCACCTAACCAACTGATTTTTGTAACCCTCAGCATTACTGCTTAGTGGGCTCAGGGCGATTGTTTTGTAGAGTATCGTATATTCAAAGTCAACAAAAGGTATCAAATGCATAAAATCACGGTTTCTTCTCTGAGCAGATATTCCTTTTCTCCTAAAATGAGGGTGTGCTATCGATTCTTCTGTACCATAACCCAGAAGTAACAAGCCACTGCTAAAGCTTTGCTTGACTGCCTTCATCATCAAATCTGATTTTTTGTCATTGGCACTGTCTGAAAAAAGCATCTACACCACATGGGGCAGCCCTAAATGAACACATCAGTGGAAGGCTGCTGAAAGCTTTGTAAGACTGTTATGAGAAATAGAAAACAAAAGTGTAGGAGGTATGTGCAACATCAAGTGCATTTAAAAAATAAAGGTAACCTTCTGAAAAATGCTATTTTTCTACTCTGATCATCAGGCAAGAGGGACATAAATTCCACTATGAAGTTGGTTGATAGCTCTTATAAGAAAAGTGCAGGTTTCCTTGTCTCAGGTTCTTCAAAGGCTGCCAAATTGAAGCTGACCTGACAATAACCATCCAGCATCACTCAGTTGCACCCAGGATAAAAAGGGGAAAGAAAGGAACAGGAATCTGACAGACCTTGAAGTACTGATGGTATGCACAAGTAGTGCCATCAATCTTGATGATCATGGAATCATAGAATCATTAAGGCTGGAAAAGATCATCAAGTCTGACCTTTCACTAAACACCACCACGTCAACTAAACAATAATGCTAAATGTCATGTCCAGCTGTTTCTTGAACACTTCCAGGGATGCTCACTCCACCACATCCCTGTTCCAATGAAAACTCTAGCACCTCCCTGTTCCAACTTTGTTCAGTGAAAAAAATTCTTCCTGATATCACACCTGAACCTCTCCCAAGGCACAGCTTGAGGGCTTTTCCTCTTTTCCTGCTGTCTGTCACTGGTTGCCTGGGAAAGAGATCAACCCCCACCTTGCTACAAAGTCGCTGAGGGAGCTGTAGAGAGCAGTAAGGTCTCCCCTGAGCCTCCTTTTCTCCAGGCTAAACACCTCCAGCTGCCTCAGCTTCTCCCCATGGGAGTGACTCTCCAGACCATTCCCCAGCTCCATTGCTCTTCAATGGACTCTCTCCAGCATCTCAAGATCTTTCTTACAGTGACAGGTCAAGAACTGGATGCAGCACTCCAGGTGTGGCCTCTCCAGTGCCCAGCACAGGGGGACAATCACAGCCCTGGTCCTGCTGGCCACGCCATTGCTGACACAGAAGGCCAGAAGGCCACCAGCCTCCTTGCCCACCTGGGTACATGGCTCATGTTTGGCCACTGTTGGCCAGCACTGCCAGGGCCTTTTTCTCAGCTGTGCCACCTGATAGATGCACTCTGTACCAATCTCTCACTGACTCATGCTCCCAAAGAGTTGGCTTTCACATCAGTCGTGATTTTACATCTGAGTCTCCTCAAAATGTTAATCAAGGGCTGCATGTTGATGTAAGTTTTACATGACCTTATTTAGTCGACTAGCCTACATGTGCAAACTACCTTACTTGTTCTGCCGTTTAGTTGATCTTCTGCAAAGGTATTCACAGTTCTCCAGGCAATGTACCAAGGCACTGGGAGGTACAACTGGCACATGAAACACTGATATTTAAAGCAGTATCACTCTGACTAACTTGTATTCTGCTATTTAGTTTCCTTTTTAAGCCCATATTCTTCATTTGTGAAAAAGAGTCAGCAAACAGAAGTTGCTGATATTTCTGCAGGTGGCTGGAAAGTCTCCATGAATTATACTCTCTCTCTCTTTTTCTTAGAAATTCTTCTTTAAGAATGAAAGACATATTCTGTGACAGAAGGCAGCCCTTCCCACAGATATTTTTATTTTCTGTGGATGAGTAAATTTGTAATTTAACCAATTTGTGCTCCAGGTGTAAATGAAGAAACTTGGTTCAAGAAAACTTTGTACTCGTGTGGCTACATCTTCTTAAGTGTTAAAGCTCTGCTTCACATGAATGTAGGCTTTTCACCTTCTCTGGAGATGTCCTCCTCAGTGCTTTGTGTGGTTATTTGGGACAGAGTCATTTCATTTACTTCTGTTGACACTGCTCTGCTTTGCATAGCTGAATTAAGACCTAATGATCAAGAGAAAATGCAAATTTCTCCATAATACAGTAGTTTGGACATTCACCTGGGATGCTGGACACTTTCCCCTAATTCCTGCTCCAATGAATAATTAATTATTTATGTTAAAATGGAACAGCTTCAATATGAGTAAATGAGAGAGTCACATCTTCATTACTGGAGAGACTGAAGTAGCTGCTGGTGAAGGTTGTAAAGAAAACGCAAGCGAGGCACATTCACAGCAGTTTGCCAGGAATCTGCAATAATCTGCCAGCTGTACTTTGGCTGGATCTTCCTTTTATGCTTTTGTTTTGGACTTCAGTCCAAGAACTGTAACAGCTACAGCAGGAGGACAACAGCCCAACTCTGTGCAAATCTCTTATGGCCAAACTTTTTTTTCCTTCTTTTTTTAATGAATATTCACTCCATGCTTTATTCTTTCTCATTTTCTTTGCTTTTAATGCTATTGTTTTACTATGTATTTTGTAACATTATTGTACAAGGACAGAATTAATATTTTTTTCCATTTCTGTATATATGATTGTAAACTTCCTTTGATATAAACAGCCACCCCTGATTTATTATTATTCTCCCTTTCACGGCCTTTTCAGACACCTCTCCTGATTCAAGGTCTACCATCCCTATCCTCACCCCATGCCTTCTCTTCCACAGCCCTTGATTAGTGTGCCATAAAGTTTTATTCTCCTTTTTATTTGTGAAAACTGTAATCTTGACTCACATTTCACACTGCCCTAGCTCTTGGCCACATCCTTACTAACAGTTTCAAATCAGTCTGGTCGTTAATGATGACTAGTTCAACATAATAGATCACAACTCTCCTTAGATCTCTCCTTGGACACCCAGCCTTCTTTGAAGTTGGAAAATATTATTCCTTCTATTTTTGTCCCTGCATAAAATGCTGTAATACTGTGAACAGGTAGCACTGCTTTCCCAGGCAGCCAGCTTAGGCTCCACAGCTTCACCAGAACAAGCTGCACATCCTTCCTCTCTCTGCACTTCTCTCTTCTATGATTCTCTGAAACTTGTCAACTGATGAGATATACTTTCTTCTACTTCTTTTCAGACTCCCTTCTCATCTGACCCCAAAGCCCTCAGGACTGTCCAAGTACCTTCTAAAAGCTCTCTCTACCGTCTTCATTCCCTCTCCTGCCATTTTTGCTCCTCCTATTCACTGGGAATGACAATAAAACCAAATGGAAACTCACAGCTCTGTTGGTTTTTGAGTCGAATGTTTGCAGAAGACCAGATGAGGCCCTTTCTGCAATCTGGTTCCCCATTCAAATTCAGGATTGTCTCTCTTTCCATGGCACTGAGCCGGTCTGCAGATGCTGCTGTTTATTCCTTATCTCCTTTGTGACTTTGGCACTCAGATCCTATGTTCTAGCAGTTTTGTGCCCCTTATTCATGCAGCATTCTCATCTATAAGAGCTAAAAATTCTATTTCCTCCATGTGCCTGAAAAATACTGGGCTTCCCCTGGCCACAATTTAAAAAAAACTAATGCTAAAAGTCTCTCTTGAAATTTTGAAATTTTCAAGACTTTTGTTCACATTTTTAAACTTTGTTTAAGTTTCTTGTTCAATTTTTTTAAAAATTTATTTTACTTCTGGAAATGCTTATCATTCCTTTTAATACTTTTCATGTCTCTGAAGATGAAAAATATTCAGCCATTTTCTTCAAAGTTCACAGAAAAATACAGAAAAAAACCCAGAAGATATAAACCTTCATTTCTCTTCCCTTATACTTTTATGCCATTTGACTATTTCAGGAAATGCATTTCTTACTTTTTTTTTCTATACACCAAAGAGCAAAATACATAGACTGGACTGCAGCCCCACAGCCCATGCTCTGCACACCAATCTTTCACTGTGAACAGGTAAATATTGGTAGGAACAGTAGATGAGATTAGCAATCTCTGTATGGAGACACAGTCTCCATTAAAACAGGACCTAGTCATGAATTTATTTTCTCTCCAGATTAGTACAATTTGGTCAATGTTGATCCACTCCAGATTTGAACAGGTTCTCCTAGAAGAGAAAAGGTTATGAAGCTAACAGGACATCCTCTCAGCTGTCTATCTTTGAAAAATTATTTGACTACTTATTTCCCTTTTTGAGCCAGCTGTTTGCTCAATTCCCCATGGATCTGGCTGAGGAAGGTGGATATAAGGGCAGGCTAGAGCAACCAAAACACCCTACACACAAATATATGGACTTGGCTTCTTGCCTCAGCCCTTATCTCATGGCATCTGTCAAAAAGAAAACCTTTCCTCAAGCATATCCTGACATGGTGAATGGACCAACATGCCTTTCTTTTTAGAGTGATTCCTTGTTCTTCTCATGCACAGAGCATAGGATTGAGTCAACACCAAGCACTTTGGCATTCTCTGCTGCTGGGGATATCTTAGTCCATGCATGCATGTTGATCTTCCAGTGTTATCAATAGATGGTGTAAACTCAGAGGATTTTGCACAGTTGTGCTGTAGGTCAGAAATCAGACATTGGAAAAAACCCTTTTGTTTTCTTCTTTCTAAATCAGAGTTTTCCCCACTTTCTGTCCTAAGGGGAAAACAGTGACATTCACAGGGCTGGCAGTCAAGCCTGATGTGCAAATTATATGTCAGATGTTATACTGCACTCACTATTTATTTCTTTTGATATATGTGTTCATGTCCACATTCTCCATCCCTATATATGCTCATGTACCCATGGCAGTAAAACAGTAAAACACCCAGAGTGTTACAAAATCAAGCACTGAAAAATTAGTAACTGTCAGAAGTGAAGGTTTCTATGCAACCATAATTTCATACAAAATCACAGAGATTAGTTGAAGTTGGAAGGTGAGAGGAACTTCTGGAGATCATCTAGTCCAATCAATCTGCTCAGAGTAGGGACATATAAAGTGGCTCATTTGCTGGGAAATGCTTCCTCGGCTAGCTGATCCCCGAGCCAATTTATAGCAGTTTGTGAGTTTCCCAGGTAGCTCGCTGGAGTGTGGATTCA
>JBBMKD010000102.1:146664741-146680178 GCA_037834095.1 Argya squamiceps
AGGGGGGAAGGGTCATACCAAATACATACAGACAACAAAACACAAATACAAAAAAACCTGAAATTCGCACTGCTACAGGGACAGGTAAAGCAGGTCATTCAAGGGCATGTCCAGTTGGGGGTTGAATATCTCCATGGATAGAAAATCAACCACCTCTTTGTGCAAACTGTTTCTGTACTCAATCACCTTCACAGTATAGAGTTTCATTCTTCTTTCCAGCTTCAGTGGTTTTCCTCCCATCCCCATCTAGTTGTTTCTAAATCCTTGAATTCTGGTGGTTTTAGCATTTTTTTCTCTACCTAGCTACTTAGTTATTAGTGGTTTTGCCAACCTTCCCAGCCACCATGCAATTATTACATCAATATCATAAATGACACCATCAACATTGCCTGTCATATTCAGACTGTGGAGCAGATTAATAATGCTATTTTTGTTTTTAAAAAAATTAATTTACCTTAATTCACTAAAAATTAATTAAAAATTCGGGTGCTCATTGCCCAGAGCAAGTTAGCATGAAATTCAATTTATGCCCATCTGCTTCAGGCTGGCAGAGTGTAAGACAGTGCCTGAAAATTCTAATAAAGTCTTCTAGTGCCTCCCATTGTTTGCACTGAGGTTATTCTTTGTGTCCCAGCAGTGTCTGAAGGATCTAGTGACATTCCACATTAATATGCATGTTGAGCACTTACTACAGCATTAAAATATCTGAGTGTTGGTTTTCTTGTTAGATCTGAGCTGAATTATTGAAAACTTTTGCATCTGCTCTGGCAATTCCTCCAGGACACACCTTTCTTCAGAATCCACACAACTAGCAGATGTCCAGGTGCATGTGTCCCTTATCTCAGAGAAGTTTTCTCTTTGTCTACCAAAACCTCATCTGCACAGTTGTGTTCAGGGTGCTGCTGTTGAAGTTTTCCTCCTCCTCTGTGACCAAATATGTCACCTCCTTTCCTCCCTCCTCAGTAAGACAGGCCTTGGAAGGATCTCTTCAGTCTCCAGTTCCTCCTGCAGTGGGACACACACATCATCTAATCCATTCTGGAATCCATTCTGGAAATAGAGCAACCTCCTTTTTGAAACTAGTTACTTATCCTTTTCATACAACCCACATTAATCCCAGTATATCCAATTCCTTGAACATTTTACAATGCATGTGTCAGTTCCCAGTCTTTCTTTCTTCATTAGAGAACTTTGACACTATCAATTCAGTCACTACTGAAATCCAGAAGAAGAAAATAGGCTTTCTTTTATCAAGAAGGAAACCATCAGGGTTTGGCATGCCTTAGGTGCAGATAAAGCCACTTGGCATTTATATTCTACACTGGCATCCTTTTCTAATTATTCTTTCTTTGAATTTTAGAGTGTGATTAATCAGGTAAAGAGTTATTCTTCCATTAGCACTTTCATATTCTATTCATCAAAGTGCCAAAATACGAGCCCATGTAATATGTTGAAAATTTCCAGAAATAAAAGAAAGCAAAGATTTTAAGATCAAGAGACTGATGCTTAGCTGATACTGAGAGCATAAATGAATGAATGAAAAGATGAATAAATGTATGAGTAAGTGACTATAGTAAGATGTTTAGGTAAAGTGGTGAGAGAAATTGCTTAACATTAAACTAATTAATTCGCTGCCTAACCAGCTCCTACTATACAGGGTGACCAATTACAGTTATTTTCCAGTTCTTAATAGATGATTAATTACATTTTAGTCTGGCTACGAAGCTATTATACCATTATAGACTCCCCTGGTATAACACAGTCATGCTATTTAACTGGCAAATGCAGCCTGAGGCTACAATTTCTAGTTGTGTTAGGTCTGGAAGACCTAAAATGTTATTGAAAAATAAGGTCATAGAGTAAATAAAACACTGAACTGTGGAAGACAGCATAACACTTTTCATTCTGATAGTCTATTCCAGAAATTCCATGGCATGACAAATGATTTGAATAGGTGTGTCATATAAAGACTTACACATCACCCTTATAACTTTCATTATTTAAAATTACCCTTTTTATGAAACTTTCTAGACATAGTGGAGCAAAGAGCCCCATCAAGAATTACTGGGGCCAGATGGGAGGTACAGCAGTTAGTCATTCACAAAATATATTAAGAACAAAAACACGACAGCTCTAATTATTATAAATGGATCATTAAATCCCTTTCAACGGCAATATGAAATACAATCTCTTAATAGCAAGCATCTCCTGGAAAAAAAAAATCATTTCTCTGAAGTTAAAAAGAAAAGATCCATTCTCATCTGATGTGAGAATGTGATAGAAGGTGAAGTGCATTTTCCTAGTGAATGCCAGCGTTATTAAGACATTAGTAGCTGGTAATGGGGGGAGGTCTGGGATGAGAGAAGTAATATTTATAGAAAAGGTAATCTACAAAAAGAAAAGACAGCCACGAATTGTCATATTTCAGAGGTAGATTTTACAGCATTAAAACTCTTGTGCGCAAGGATGAACAAGATGACCTTAGGGAAATTTCCAGTCACGTTCTGAAAGTCACTGCTTAGAGAGGAGGACTCCTCTTCCACACTCTCAGGGGGGCTGCTGGAAGTTCCTTCCCCAAGCACACTTGAGAAGATGTGACTGTGTACGTAAACATCAGCCCTTTCAAATAACAAAGGAAAAACAGCATAAAAGGAAAAGAGCCCAAAGGGAGGAACTGAAGATGCAGAAAGCGGCAATAATTCCCAAAATGCTATGATAAACCTTTTATTTCAGCTATTCTGTTCCAAACTTCGAGCACTAGGCTGAGACATATTACACAAGGGAAAGGCAGAGAATGTCTAGTGGAAGTGACAGCACATGCCAGAGCTCCTGCTTTAGTGCAACTTATACAACATTCCCACAGTTAATGCGGACTAAGGAAGCAGTTATACAATGGTTCACATGAACTAATACAACACAACAGCATTAAATGGCTTTTTCTGTAATAGGGAATAATTGAGGCCAAGATCTAGACCTGATCTGTAATAGCAAGGTAAAAGAAATGGTCAAATTAAAGCGTAGACATCAATGAGAGGTAAAAATGAATGTTGCCACAAACCATTTTGAATGAAAGCAGTGGTGGGAACAAGCCATTTTCATACACAATTTAAATCCACATTATTCAACTTTCTTGTATTATTCTCACATAAATGAGAAGGCTTATTCTTCCTCTATGCACGTCTTCTGGACTGTTCAACTCCCTTAATTGGGATGGAACATAAAAAGAAGGGCTATAGATAATTAATGCAGTGTGACAGACATGGTGAAATGTTCCCTAAACCTCTAAGTGGAGTTCTGTTTCAGGAATAACTACCAATTCCTAGTTGTGTTTATATATATACTTACAGTTACTGAATGTCTCTGGTGAGGGATGGTCAAAGCAAGCAGGAGCTTTGCAGAATGCACATTTGACACTGATATGGAATAACCTGTGACACACATGGCCCTCGTGCCCAGTTCTGCCTTCCCTGAAAAAAGCTGAAGTCCTTCACCCCTGGCTTTTTGCTGATCAGAAGCAGCACTAGTGGGACCTGCAACCAAAAATAGTGGTTGAATCATGCCTTGATTATCTTCTCCCCATCTGAGAAAACATCAAGCCTGCTTAGTCTCAGAATGTGTCTTTGAGAAAATGTAGCAATGGGGAACAAAGTGACAAGGACCTCCTTATGCATCTGAAGAAGACCTTTTTTATTGCAGAAATTGCCCCTCTGTATCTTTAATCTCCATCATGACTGAAACCAGACTGAAGGCTAACAGAACTCAACAGAAGAAGGGCACCCATTGGCTGGCTCAGCTGCAGGGCTGCTGTCCCACACCTTCTATCACCCATCAGCTTCCTGTTCATGCACTGCCCACACGTTCCTCCAGCCAATCACAATCTCACTTTAACAAATTGAACAAAAAATTAAACTTTAACAAATTTTTTAAACTTTAACAAATATCACCCCATATTCCACAAGGAACTCTGTTAATAGCACCAAGCATTGTCATTGCAACCAGTTAGTTCTCTGCAAGCTCTTTAAATACTACAGCCATCTCCATTTCTACCATTATCATACTAATTTACATTTTAAAACTTTGGGAAATACACTATACTGTTGATGCCCAGTTTTCCCATTAGAAAACTACTGGGTAACTTGACACAATCCTAAACTCAAATCCAGATAGCATTCTTCATTTCTCACCATTTATTCACCCTTCATTCACCCTTTCCTTTGAAATTTATTTAGAACTTGAGGCTTGACCTTGCTCCTCTTATTCTTTTCTTCTTTATTGCTACTCTTCAGACACTTAATTCAAGAAGAAGCATGTTGCAAAAAACACAAATGTGCAAAAAACACAAAAGGACAAATGCGAGTGGAAGACATGAAATCTGTACTTCTCATTGTTAGAGAGCTTACAAAGAAAGTATGAAATTCAGCCACTCAAATCACTACCAGGTATGCACAGGAGAGGGATAAAATTGAAAGGACTGGAAGAAATAGTGGGGAGATTTTGACACGTTCTATCTGATTTCTCAAGAAAACAAGGTTAAAACCAATGTGCTGTGTAAGTGAATACAAGCACAGATTTATGTCTCAATTGCCTGACTGTCTAGAAAGCCTTTGAATGACACCCTAGTGGTCATTGCAACCTGGCTTCACTCTTACTAAAAGTTAAGGAATACACTTCACCTTACTAATCCACTGGAAACTAGTCTTTATTGTTCATCTGCTCATGAAAAAGTTAATTTGAGAACTAATGAAGTTCCAGTGCCATCACATTGATGTGAGTGAGGTCGTGCTGGAAGAAACACCCCATTTAAGTGGAGAATGCTGTACTTCAGCTAAGTTTAAATTTGCTCCTGATTGCCTTTGAGCTATGAGTTCATACCTCATAGTGCCATGAAGGACATCAGAAAAAGTCAGGCTGACAATTACTTCCAAGTGAATAATTTATTCAACAAATTTAGATACTTCCCTTTCATGAAGTGTTCCCTGTGAATACAGAAGAACTCCATTTTAATTCTTTATGTTAAAAATTCTGC
This sequence comes from Argya squamiceps, assembly GCA_037834095.1. NCBI lineage: Eukaryota > Metazoa > Chordata > Aves > Passeriformes > Leiothrichidae > Argya > Argya squamiceps. Next base: position 146,669,768 of record JBBMKD010000102.1, read on the forward strand.
TGCATAATTTCTGCAAAGAGTTTCTGATGTGAAAAATGAGGACATTGTTTCAACAGTCCAGTAATCACAGTGACCACGATTATCTCATGATCACCAGGTAACATTCCTCCTGTCTTTGTTGTATCCTTTGCTTGTTTTATTCCAAGACTGCTAAAAGCATCAATCTTCTCTTGTTTTAACTTCATGCATGATTTAATACAATGGAGCTGAGCACTCTACATCTCACTGTAATATGAATAATAATTCAGGGTATGATCTCTTTTGTCAACACACATCAATCTCAGCTATTATACAGCTCCTCTAAGACAGGCAGCAAAGCACCTCATGGTATCCTAATAACATCCATTAGACACAGGAATTTTAAAGTACCCACTTATAGCTGTGGAAGAAAGGGCCATGTATAAAATGATTACTTTGGACATCCATTGTAATGCTTAACAAGAGCAGAATGTTTTCAACCATCTAAGTTAGGCAGCAATCAAGTCAGTGCAGGTCAACAGAGGGGATTGAACACCACAGTAGGGGAGCTCAGAGTCAGGTACAGAGCTCATGTTTCTCCAGTGATGCATTTGGGACATTGCATGGCTGTTGGTGTGTCATTCCCAGCTGGGAGGAGCTTTCAGAACTGTTCACTGCTCATGAAAAATACTCCTCTCCCTTCCTCTCTGCCCCAATCCAGAGAGGTAAGAGGGATAAGGTGGGTGGAAAAAACAAACTGAAAAACCATCACATGAAGCCTTATAGTGAGCCAGAATAAAGGTGGGAATCCAATGGGAAGTTTCATTTTCCTGCATGCATTCCTGTATATTTCACTACATTAACAGGCAGGCTGGGTCAGGGATAATATTTGTAGATGGGCTAGATGATCATTGTAGGTCCCTCACTTAGGAGTGAAACAGTCTATTCTATTTTAATCTGAAAAGGCTCACAAATTATGGGAGGGGAGAAAATGTGGTTTTGAAAGCAAACTAAGTAGCCAGTAAGAATTATAGAACAGGACTCCACAGGAACATCCTCTGAACCATTCCCAGTGTCAGCCACACACATGGCTAGAAGCAAGGCCCCAATGCCAAGCTGAAAGAAGCTGTGGGAAGAAGGGTGGGGATTTATTAGGATCTGTAGGAAATTCTGGACAGAATGGAGCAAGCCCAACACCAAAACAGAATCAACCTGCAGGTACCATAGGGTAGTCCTCAACAAGAGATGGGACAAAGAAACAGGCACAAAAAAGATGCAACTGGAGATCATGAAACTTCACTTTGAAGTGCAGTTGAAGGCACAAAACCTCCCTTTCCTCAACAAGACATATCACAGAAATTAAAAAAAAAAAAAATGGGTACCAAGCAACAAACAAACCCAGATCCATCTTAAAGCCAGGCAGAAAAATTGACATTCAGGGCCAAGTTAAATAGGTTTGTGGTTCTTTGCAAATGCTAAATTGCCTCTTAAGTGTCAATATTGAGTTAAAAGAAACTTAGGAGAGAAATGTCGTCCTGTAACAAGGTGGTGATGTGCTTATTCCCTGAAAGGTCTTCCAAAGCAAACACAAAAGGGAATGATCACAGCAGAAGTAAGTTCAGCCCTTTCTTTCCCCAGTAAATGTGTTGAGTTCAGGTCCCACAAATAGTTAGTAGTATTAATGCTTCTAAAACTCCAGTAGTGCCTCTGGAAAGATGTAAAAAACTGCTCCTAAAGCATGGTCATTGGGCTTCCCATTGCATATATATGGGGACCCATAATATGTGTCCAAGGCCTGGCAGTTTCCTCAAGATATTCCCAAACTGGGTCCTATCTCCAGCTCTCATAAAAAGTAGAGTGGTAAAATGAAATTATTTCTTGCCAGACAGAAAACATATAATTCTGTTTTCACCAGAACATACCAGATGAAGGCTCCAAAAAAGAGCAATTTAGGGTTTGTAATTTGCTTTTTAACATGGAATAAACCCCCCTTTCCTTATTTCCTGCAGAAAGAGTCATTTTGCTAGTTGGTCCTGGCAGCTCCAGTCAGAACCACCTACATTGCTCTGCTCTATCCCACATGATTTCATGAGCCATCAACAAAGTGCTGCTCCTTACTTTGTATTGGCAGGAAAGCGCTAATTACAGTCAGGCAGCCCAAATGTTCTGCTGCCAGGGTGGGGAGAGGAGCACACAGAGGTTTAAGGGTTGCCTCAGAGAAGAGGGGGCAAACGTACTTCTGTCTTCCCTAGAGGAGGATTATTATTGCAACCAGCTCCAGCCCTTAAGGATATCTTTCCTGCACTTCCTGCAAGCCTGTGGTCCTGCCAAAAGCTGCACACAGAGGTCATGGCTGCAGGAGGCAGATCAGAGAGCCTAAAGGCATGGCTGTCCCTGTGCAGAAGCACATTGTGGCTATCCTGTCCTTGCTTGATGAAAAACAAGCTTGGGAATGATTTCAGCCAACCTCAGCCCTCCCTCTTCCAAGTTTCCCATCCATTCTCCCCTCAAGCTCTGCACACAGCCTGGAGGCCACCCAAGGACAAGCAGATTGCATGAGTATAAAACCCAGCTCAAACTGATCTAAAGAGTTTGTTTCCCCAGGTGAACAAGAACTCTACCACCAGTTAATGCTCTATCAGAGGCATTCACTACATGAAATGTTGTTATCACTTTGCATATAATAAATATTCAAGCCACATGTCTCTAAGGCACTAGGTTAAGGTGCTTAACATTTGAGTACACATCACTGAAAAAGCAGGTTGGTACTTTGGTACTAACTCATCTCTATTTTTAGTCTCTAACACAGCTATAACATCCCCAGAAGCCTGACCACCCTGCTGTGATTAAATATCATACTTGTACAGTGAACTTCTGCCTAGATTTTAGAGCAGGTACGTTTACTTTAAACCTCTGATCAGCATAGTACACCCTTATTTTCATTCTAGGCTATTTTAAAACAGCAGTGCCATTCTGCTCCTTTTTCATATGTAACCATGCAAAAAAAAACCCCACTGGTGATTTACATTTTTATTGGAATTAGTGGAAAGACTTACATAAAATTAATTGGGAGTTTTCATGCCTGTCACATCATTGAAAGTTGCTAGGACAATGAGGAAAAGTAAGCTTGAAGTGCTAAAATATGGTGAGAGGGCAAAGATAAGTCTTCTACAGATTTAAGATCTAAAATAGCCATACACATATGGGTTTCATTTGAGAGTTTACATTTTGAAACATGTTGTGTATCACATTAAACATCATAACAGGGAATCCCCAGATATTCATGTCCCACCATGTTCTGGCTGTTCTCTAACCACCACTAGGCAATCAAAAGTTTCCTATCAGCCCTGATGTCTTACATGCTGTGGGATGCTTCAAGCAAGCCAAGGAATTTTCCTGTGACTCAGTTACTTTGATAATAAAATTCATTTGCCCAAACACAACCTCCTGAGTCGCTTTGGGTGCTGTGGATCATCCTGGTGCTGCTCCAGAACAGAGCAGCTCCTCTGCCAGGCAGATTTGGTGCAACACATTTCCTGCCTCCAGCTACAGTCTGTTCATGCTCTTAATATGCAGTGATTTAACCAAACCTGAATTCTAGCAAAGACAAAATGTCTAGCAAAGACAAAATGTCTAGCAAAGACAAAATGCAAAGACAAAGGATTAAGCACAGTCAGCTACCAGAGTTCCAAGGACTTGCAATAATCCATTATGCAGTGCTAGGTCTGACCATTTCCATCTTCCCAAAAACAGTGCAGTGGCCCAGCCCAAATGACTCCATCTCCTCAGCTTCTGCACCAAGTCTGGCCTCAACCACTCTCCAAAGTGGCACAAATCCTACAAAAAGGCAGGCTGTGAGAAAAAACTGTATGGGGCTGTGAAATTCATGGCTATCACATCAGAGATTGTCTATGTAGTAAACTGGAGCCGGTGTTGCTTTCTGCTACCAACAGACTGAAAACTGAGCACACAGCTGGGGTGTATTATTCAGCTTGTGACAGCCAAAAGATTTTCCTTTTCCCTTCCATCTAGTCCTCATGTTTGTGTCAGCCAACTTCTATGTCTCATCCATCAAGAAAGAAGTCAGAACCACTTACAAGGCTCTGAGTGGGTACAACAATTTACTTTGTGCAACTGGCATGACTGCAGATGAGATGTCTGAACGCAGACTCTCTTTATATATCAGCAATTGCTGGTGGTTGCCCCAGGCACTGTCCAACCACAAGTATCTCCAACCAGCAGAATTCCCAGGTGGCCAAGAAGGGCAATGGCATCCTGGTTTGTATCAGCAACAGTGGGACCAGCAGGACCAGTGATCACCTCCCTGCACTTGGAACTGGTGAGGTCACATCTTAAATCCTGAGTTCACTTCTGAGCCCCTCAGTTCAAGAGAGACTTTGAGGTGCTGGAGTATGTCCAAAGAAGGGCAACAGAGCTGGGGAAGGACCCAGAGAGAATCTGAGAGTGCACAGAGTGTTTAACCTGGAGAAAAGAAGGATGAAGGATGCTATTGCTCTCTACAACCCCCTGAAAGGAGGTGGTAGACAGGTGTGTGTTGGCCTCTTCTCCCAAGTAACGAGTGATAGGGCAAGAGGACTTGACATCAAGCTGTGACAGGGGAGCTATTGACTGGGTACTGGAAAAAATTCATCCCTGAAAATGTTGTCAAGCTTTGGAAGAGCCTGCCCAGAGAGGTGGTTGAGTGGCCATCCCTGGAGCTGTTTAGAATATATGTAAATGTGGCACTTATGGACATGGTTTAGTAGCTGGTTTGGCAATGCTGGGTTAGCAGCTGGACTTGATGTTCCTGAAGGTCTTTTCCAACCTAAGCTATTCTATGATTTTAACTAGGTATTAATGAACACTAGAGAAAGCTTTGGGAGTATTTTAAACACCAGCTGTATTTTTTTAAATAGTAATTCTACCTAATCTCTCTTCCTTTGCTCTAAACATTTAAAATACAATGCAGCTCCAGTGTTGGACAGAGGGTGGCTTGTGTGACAGGAGTCCTCTGATTTTCTCATTTTGTTGCAGATGTTCAGGTCAAATATATAAGCCAGAATTCTAGGGGGAGTCAGGAGGCCCAAAACAATCAAAAAAATAATAAAACTCTCTGATTTTTCAGTTGCAAGATATCAATCACAGTAAAATACTAGCCCAGTCATACTGGCTTGGCAGACGCTCTTCCCCTTGTGTGTGTGCATTACAAGCAAATGGTTGGTAATGATTTGTGTGCATGCAACACTTCTAAGTAATTAAAACAAACTTCTGTCTGCTGCAGAATGCAAATGTGCCAACAAACTAACCCAACCAAGCCAACTTTGCCCAGGCTCAGTAAATTCAATGCAGTGAATATTCTCTTGTAATGGCCAATTGCTAGAAAGACAGCTGGACATCCACTTCTTTAAGGACAAGTAACTCTGGCTGAGACAGCCCTGTGTGTTATCTGCTGTAGTGTGAGTGCTTGAAACATGGGGCACGAGTTTTATTGATCGCATCAATTATTGCTTGTGAGGGAAATGGAAATAGTAGCATGCGTGGATGTAGCAACAGTACCTTGTACATCTCTATTCAATTCTTCATCTCTAAAATGACAAAATGCCCAAATTTTCTTCACTGGAAGGAACAGTGATATAGGTGAGACATCCCTTGTGATGATCAGAACATGAAGTTTGTGATTTTTAACCTTCTTGGTGAGAAAAGCCCACTTGACAATAAGGGATTGTACCACTTCAGCTGGGACTACACAGCGTTTGTTACAAGGTGAGGGCCACTGTAGAAGACAATGGTAGAAGTTTTATTTGCTGGCTTCTGACACCTGACACAAGAGACAAACACTGATATGAGCATCTGCCTTGCGAGAGGGTAACAGCTGATATCAGTATTTCAGCCTGGAGATATCAGTAGTTCGTCCATTGTAATGGTTTGCATAAGGTCAGTGTGGGAGGTTAGGAGTATGCATGTGAGGAGTGTGACCTCTAGAAGAAGCAAAAAGACAAAGGATGTGCATGTGTGACAGATATTTTCAAAGTAACTTTGAACTGGCTTTTGGTCACAGCTAAGAAAAGAATGTTCTCAGACAAACAACTCCCTGCAGAAATTAAATAGAATTCATTCATCTGCATGGCATGGCAGGAATAAAACATTTAATGATCTTTGCTAAGAATCACTGTTCCTTTACATAAGAAAGAAACATTTTCCATTTCTTTGGTATTTGCTATTGATCTTGCCCTTTGTCTTTTTGCCCAATTTGGCACACACTTGAAATTGTTCATTCATGTGTCTCACAAGCTTTGATGTCTGTGTGGTTTGGAGGAAATTGCAAATCATTGTTGTAAGTGCACTTTCTGTATTGTAGTAATTGCCTCTGATAGGGCAGGGGAAAGGGGCCTCAATCCATCTCCCAGTTGGATGCCAGTTCCAGCAGGAGATTCCCAGAGACTGCAGGGGTCAACAGAAGGTCCCCTGAAGAGCAGCACAAAGGAATTCCAACCACTCTAGCCAGTGAGGTGGCACAGGGAATAAACAAGAGGGGTTAGAGCTGTGCACAAGCCTCTGGGCTGTGATCTTATAGGCACTGCAGGGACGTGGTGGGATGGCTCCAATGACAGTGGAGTGCTAGGATGGAAGGATACAGGCTCTACAGGAGAAACAGGCAGGGGAGATGAGGAGGCAAGTGCCCTCTATGCCAATCACCTGCTGGAGTGCACGGAGCTCACCTGGGGATGGATGAGGAGTTAACTGAGAGCCCACAGGACAGGATTATAGGGAAGGCAGGGACAGGTGGTATTATAGTGGGATCTGCTACAGGCCACCCAAACAGAAAGATCAAGAAGATGTAGGAGAAGCCTCATGTTCACAAGCCCTGGTCCTCATGGGGGACTTCAAACACTCTGATATCTATTGGAGGGACAACACACCAGGGCATAAGCAGTGCAGGAGCTTGCTGGAGTGCATTGGAGGGGCTGGTGGAGAATGTGATGCTCAAGGGCAGCCTTGGTTGCAGTGACCATGAAATTGTGGAGTTCAAGACCCTTAGGGCAGCATGGAGGATGCACAAGCTCTGTCATGCACTGTCATGGACCTCTGGGGAGCAGACTTTGGCCTCTTCAGGAATCTGCTTAGTAGAGTACCATGGAATAAAACCCTGGAGGGAAGAGGAGCCCAAGAAAGCTTGTGAGCATTTAAGGATCACATTGTTCAAATTTGGGAGCAACACATCCTGATGAAGATGTTGGGCAAAAATGCCAGGACACCTCCATGGATCAACGAGGTACTCCTGGACAAACTTAAACACAAACAGGGAGTCTGCAGAGGGTTGAGGTGATTACAGGTAATCTGGAGAGAATACTGAGAAATTTTCCTATCAGCCAGGGGTTAGGTTAGAAACAGTAATGCCCTTATAGAAATAATTCTGGCCAGAGATGTTAAAGGCTATAAGAATCATAGAATCATCGTAGACTGGTTTGGATAGGAAAGGACCTTAAAAAACATCCAATTCCAACCATCCTGCCATGGGCAGGGACACCTTCCACTAGACCATGTTGCTCAAAGCCCCATCCAGAATGGCCTTGAACACTTACAGTGATAAGGCATCCTCATCTTATCTGAGCAACATTTTCCTGGTCTCACCATGCTCACCGTAGGAATTTTTTCCTAGTGTCCAATCTAAACCTATTCTCTTTCAGTTTAATTCCATCACCCTTGTGCCCATGTCAGAAGTCCCTTTCCATGCTTCTTGTAGACCCCTTCAAGTATCCCAGAGAAACTGGAACTAGATGATCCTTAAGGTCTCTTCCAATACAACCCATAATTCTATGAATACACCAGAAGATAAATTTCAGAATTTTGAAGAATTCAGCACCCAGATTAATATAAGAAACAACTGTGGATTTGTAGTAAATACGGTAGAGAATAGTTAGTTGGAAGCTTCCATTTCTTCTCCGACCAAATTAATTGAAAATTAGGTTGCAACAGCTTTGTAACTTTAAGAAATATTGACAGAAAATTAGAAAAGAATGATTTTCATAAACTTAGATTAAGTGTTCACCTTTCAACTCTTCCAACACACATCTTTAACAGGACTTCTCTGAGGCACACGCTGTCATTATCAATTCACTTCTATTGCCAAGGAAATCACTTGTAAATGTAATTTATATGTTGAATAAATATCAAGGTTATTATAAAACTACAGAAATTAGGTTAAATCACTGCCCTCATATTCCCCTCTGTAGAAGAATTTCTCACATCTCCCTCTATATCTCCCCATTTATTCACACATTTTCCTTTAGATATGGCAATATTCATTTCAACTAACTACAGCCACTGAAAATCTAGGCTTGTAAGATTGGCTTTTATGTTCTGCTATTTTCAACAAAGAAGGACTTTGAAAAAGATAATTCTCTTCAAAAGATAACTCACAGAATCATAGAATCACAGAATGGTTGGGGTTGAAAAAGACCTCAGAGATCACCTAGATCAACCCACTTGTTAAGCAAGTTCACCTAGAGCAGGTTACACAAAATAAATATCCTGGTTTTATATGCTGCTGTTTTGGTGGAATTAATTGCCCTTTGAAAGTGCTGATTCCCCTGTGTTGTCTACAGGGTGAACATAAAAGACTCTCTTAAGCCATATATCTACCTCCTAAATGGGTAAATTAATTCCAGTCTCTGGCTTTCTCTCTATCCAGGCCCCAATTCTATGTGCTACTTGGCTTTTTCCCTCTTCCCTCCACCAATTATCTATCCACTTAGGAACTGATCTCCTGGGTAATGAGTTCCAGCCCTCAATCATCACAGGAAGTCATGTCATATCACACTAGTCATGCATTTATCAAACTCCCTCTTAAAATTAGTTATGTGATCTGTACCTACTACTCCAAGAGAACAGCTGATCTGCATTAATCTCCTTCCTCCAAGGCTGCTTCTAAATCCCTGCCTAACCGTATTTATGATCAATTTATTCCCCATTTGTCCTTTGGCTTCTATCTCTTCCTGGAATTCACCTGCTTGTAGATATTTATAAGCAATATTTACATCCCTTTCTAGCTTTCATTTTGCTAGGCAGAAGAAGGGATGCTTTTAAATACTTTTTTTAAACACAGTATCTCTATTCTTCCATTCTAGTAACCATATTCTAAATTTAATAGCCCTCTTGAATAATTCTTGTGAGAGATATAAATTGTTTTCCAGGTCAGTTGCAATGGCACTAAAATTTCCCTCTGGATGTGGAGAAATCCCACCTAAAACACCCCAGTATGTTTTCTCCTGGAAGCCTGCCTCTGGTAGGTCACAATCATTGTGAACCAATTAAAGGTGTGCATCTTCCCTCTCTTGTTTTCTGCTGAGAAGTCTTGGTTTTACAACAGACCTTTAAAACTTCTAAACCTTTCTCCAAATTTCATCCTGTGGCAGTTTTTCATTCTATGGTAGTTTTTCTAGTCTTCACAATAAGAAAATCCTTTTGTGTTTTAATCCAATACTTCTCTACCTTAATAATGAACCCTAGTCATTTTGTCATCACTTACTTCTGCTGATATGATTTTATTTTTTTTTACCTTTGGTGAAAACAACGGATGCAATGAGCTGTAAGAATTAGCTTTGAATAGCTACAGAAATAATCTTCTTAATGTAATGATTCTCTTTTAATTATAAAGTATAAGCTATAACTTTTAATTATAAATTATAAAGTTCTCAAATTCCATTGCAATAATTTCCTAAACTATTAGTTCCTTTAAAAATCTTTACCTCCTCTTCAGAGTTTTGTATCCAGACTTCTCAAATATCTCCCTGAGGTTTTCTTCCGGAAAGAATCTGGCCTTTGAGACTACTAGACCATGTTTATTTAACAGATAAATTCTATTCTAAATAGAAAAGTTTGCAATATTTAAATTAATTATGCATTGAATTTATAGGATAAAAACTTTATTGTGGAGCCTATAGCCACTTAGAAAAGGTACCTGGACTTTTTACGTGCTATGCTAGAGAAAAAAGTTAATCTATATGACATAGGAACTCTGTGACACAGCCCAATTAATTTAATTGAGCAGATGTTTTTTGTTGAAGTGTTTTTCTGTTCTGGTGACTGGAATAAGAGAGAATGAATACATTTGTCCCTAGTCATCCAAAACAAGATTGGATATATATCTTTCACAGCCAAATAATAGGTCTGCTAACTTAGATCCAAATTCTTGCCCTCACACTCCACTTCAGTTTCACCAATAGACTTTCTGAGCAAAAAGAACTACTTCCCTATTAATAATCTTATTATTGCCTCCTTTTATCATCAATGTAATGGTTTGAAAGCAAAACAAGTGAGAGGCTCCAAGTCAGAAATACAATTTAATAAGAAAAGAAAAAAAAAGTAAAAAAAAAAAATGCAATAATACAAAAGACCACTTGACAGAGTCAGAATACAACCTGAGTGGGATGATGGAGGCAGTGATCCCGTA
>JBBMKD010000102.1:146680278-146803107 GCA_037834095.1 Argya squamiceps
TATTATATTATATTATATTATATTATATTATATTATGTTATGTTATGTTATGTTATGTTATGTTATGTTATGTTATGTTATGTTGTGTTATGTTATGTTATATTATGTTATATTATGTTATGTTATATTATGTTATATTATGTTATATTATGTTATATTATGTTATATTATATTATTTTCATATGTTTAAAACACTGACACCCTGTTGCGGTGCATGATACCCTGCCCCATGCCACCCTGCACTTTACCAACATCAGAGTGAATAATAAGATGACCCCAACATTGTGTCTCTTGACAGTCCACCACAGCTACAGCATCACTTACAGTCCCACGATTGCTGTCAGTGATCCAGTAAGTCACTGTGTGGGTGCACTGTTCCTCATCTTTCTCACTGCCTTAAAAAAATTTGAATTATAATGTGTTGTCAAACAATATTACCATTCAAACCACATCACCCTTCCTATGATACTGCTTATGAAGCCACATCCGACCTGTTAATGGTGAATGTTTCTCTAGTATGACCAAACAAGTTGCTAAGGCTCGACTCCACTGTGTAACTGGTTGTGTCAGGGGACAACAATCTGGAGGATTTTTTTTTCTCATGAGGATTTTCACATAAGAGGAATCTGAATACAGACTGTCCTGCTCTCTGAAGAATGTGGGAATTTTTACTAGCTCTGCAGTGTCAAACCCAAATTACCATCCTCAGAACAAGATCATTACATAGCCTGCTATTTTAACTGTACTTCCAGGTTACTATCACAAATTTGTTCCCTACAATTGCACATCACAGAGATAATATTTGGTTTTAAATCTTTTTGTATCCACCTTTACCAAATCTTTGCTGGTTGTTTCCCCATTCACAGACTATGGCATTCATTAATTTTAAATGACAAAACAGGAACAACCCTTTGAATTGCTTTCTAAATAAAACTGACTACTGAAGAAATGTAGGAATATTAGCCAGTGAACAAATTTTTAAAGATCAGCCCTATTTGGAACTCTATGGGGCTAGAACTTTTTTTCTCCACAAATATCATAGGACCATGTAACTGCTAATTAATTCTGATGTTTACTTTAGGTGTAACTGTAAGTTGTTTGACCAAAATCATTCTTCTACTTCAAAAATACACACAGTCTTTTTATCCAGCTTCCTAACTTAACGTGTTCCCCCATTCCTCAAGCCACTTTTAGCAATAAAATATAGTCATGTTTGAAGCTTCTGTGAGTTCCAGAGGCAGAAAGTGCTCCAAAATTCATGGGATATTAATCTCATAAAATGACATTCCAATATTAAAGTTTCTTAGGTTTTTTTCCCCCCCTAAGCTTTTGAGAAGGTGTTACTGTATGAACTTGCAAAGTACTAAAAGTCACAGTTGTAACTGGATTTTACTAAACTTTATATTTGCAAAATGAATAATTCTTGTAGGTGCCATGTTTAAATGTGACTAACATACAGGTTATATGTAAAAAAAATTAGTTTGGTAGTACTGAAAGTTATGCATATGGATGTGAAATACGAGGCACATTTTTTTGAACAGAGTATTTTCTCTGACATAAAGCAGAGTTCTTTCCTCTCCTCTTCCCTGGCACAGAGCAGAGTTCCTTGTTCCTTTGCAGTTGGCTCAGGAATGAACTCTTGTCACTGCTGAGCTGCAGGAGCACCCACTATCTTGTTTTTGTCTCGGCAGCCACAGAGAACTAAGTCAAGCTGATGAACACCTTTTCCATTTACAGCACCTTCTCTTTTGTTATACTTTTATTATTAACCCATTAAAGGCTCTGCCTTTGTCACTCTCTCACTGAAGGGAGGTGGGCAGAAAGCAAATGGCTTACTTGGGGTTTAATTCATGGCAAAGTGACTGAAAGTGACCAGGACCATACTTTGTTGCTAATATTTATGTTGGAATCTAGACAAATATGCAACTGGTTTGGGTGTGCAAATCACACAAATGCCTTTATGCTTAGCATTTCAGTCTCTGGAAAATAACTAATAAGCCCACAGCAACACAGATGGCCTAAAATCATCATTTCTTTGATCATCAAATGAGAAGTCATTTTAAAATGCATTTTAAATCACTTTTTTTTCTCCCTGCATTGTCCCTCATATACTACTTATGCAATGTTCAGCTTTATTTATGCAAACTAAGTTTTGTTGCATGAAACATAGTGATTCTGAGTTTCCTCTTGGCATTCTGGAGTGAATATTTTCTTTGAATTAATTATTTTAACTCAGTATAATCAAATTCAACTGACTATCATAATTTATTTTAAGGAGTATTCTGCCTAATGTATTCCTTACCACAGCAAGTAACCCTTGTGGGTAGGTCTTAAAAGTTTCAAATGTCAGAAGACTTTTAAATGTTCTAAGACACTACTTTAAAAGTTTAACAGCAATCCACAAATTCCCTCTGCTCTTATTCAGACTTCTAAACACCAGAGGGATTTTTTTAAGATTCTCCAAATGTTCTACCACAGAATTGTTTAATTAACTTTCAGACTTGTTGCTCAGATACTTTCACTCCAGAAAATACTTTATTTAAATAAAATTAATAAACATTTAATGTTTGTCTTTCAGTTCTATTTCAAAAAGTCTACAAAAATGTCTCTTTAAAGGCAAAGGTTACTGGCAAAGGATTCTCTAATAAATCATTTTGGAAACAAAACAAAAAACCCCCAACAACCTTATACTGCAACCTTTGTTTTAAATATAGTTGATTTTATCAACTTTCAAATACACTGCATAGAGAAGTGACTGTCCATAGCTAGGAAGAGAATATTATTATATTAGCAGGACAGAAAACTTTGAGAAAATAATTGTAATTTAATAATTTTTAATAGTAAAATTAGAAATCCTAGATGTGGTGTTAAGACTACTTAACGAATTTGCATCTAAAAAAAATGAATTCAAATATGTTTTTGAATCACTCCACCTTTAAGAGCAGTTAAGCTTTCTTCTAGACCTCTAGGAAAACTATTCCACATATTGGCAAATTCTTATATATGGAAGGACTCAACAGAAAAGATTTATTGCAGCTTCTGTGAGACTAGATCTACTTCTCCAATGTCTACTCTTAAAAGATTCAAGATTCTCCTGAGTCACATAGCTTGGAACAGTCCCATTAGAAAATTGAACGAGAGTACAAGTCAAAAACTTTATGAAAATGAGGTCTAAAATGTTTTATTTTTATAAAGGATATCACATAAGAGTGAAGAATCTTTCAAATTAATTCTTACCTGTGGATATGGAAGGGAGCTTTATCTCTTTACCATAGATAAGATAAAGAGGCAAGATTAGGGACCAAAATATTTCCAATAATTCTTTGCAGTAGCAGATAAAAATATGACTAAAACACAATATGCTGGACAGACTCCCATGTGTTAACAGGTGAAGGACACTCAAGTGGGAACACTGAGGAAAGACTAAGATGATGTGCTGGAAGAAGAGGCAACAAGTTGAACAGTGTGTCAGAGTCCAGTCTAGGAACCCCTTTAGGGTTTGTATTTTTCTTCAAATATGTTAAAGAATTTGCTCAATCCAGCAGTGTCCTGCTATCAATAACCTCTTCTGAACTCTTTATTTCACCTCTCCCTTTTACAGACTGGTCTCTGTGGAAGGTACCAAGCTACTTATGAGATTAGCCCTACATCGTTTATCCCTGTCATTGGACCGTGTAAGGAGTCATTATGATGCCACATACATATACTTTTTTATTTTGTTTAAAAATTACAACCTCAGAATTTAGGCTACATTAAGTGTAGTGGTTTCAAAGCAAAACAAGTGAGAGGCTCCAAGTCGGAAATACAATTTAATAAGAAAAAGGAAAAAAAAAGAGGGTAAAATAAAATAAATGCGATAATACAAAAGACCACTGACAGAGTCAGAATACAACCTGAGTGGGATGATGGAAGCAGTGATCCCATAGAACGGTCTGGTAGCTCTGATCCTCTGGGAATTCACTGGGAAGGTCCCTTGTATTGTCCCAAATCCCAGATTATATCCAAGTGAGACTGCTTGGCTCCTCCCACTGGGCGGAGCATCTCACAATGGGATGATGAGTCGTACAGGGGGTCCTTGATGGCTCATTAACGAGAGATAACTCCCGGTGGGAGTTATCTATGAGTCATGCAGAAGGCCCATTAACAGAAGACCCATTAAGATAAGACCCATTAAGATAAGACCCATTAACAGAAAAGCCATTAAAAGAAGAGCCATTGCAGAGGACACCTTAACAGAAAAAAAACACCTTAACAGGAAAGGGAGGGGGAACCTGGAAGAACACTGCCCCAACAAATGGTTTCAACAGTTGAAGAGGGTGATAGAATACTTTGTGCATATCTTATTCTACAACCCAGGACAATCAACCAGTTGTCTCTGAAATCCACTCATTTTTAATATCTCTTGAACAATTTAAATTTCATCATTTTCTTATTAATTTTAAAGTATAAGGATTGAGACAATCCATTCATGTCTTTTCTACAGAAGAGTTGATTTGCTTTCCTTTGCATTTGGAGCAAAGGCTGCTGAGTTCTTCCCCTCCAAATTAAATCATACAGTTAATCTACATTTGGTAACAACTTCATACTAGCATTGTCCCAGCTGGCCTACAGGAAATATTGTATCACAGAATCACAGGATAATTTGATTTGGGAAGGACCTCTGGAGGTCCCTAATCCAACCTCCTACTCAAAGATAGTTTAGCTAGACCAGGTTGTTCATGTCAAGTTTTGAATGACTTCAAGCATCTTTTACCTACCATGGGATCTATGACATGCCCTATTTAGTGGATCTCAAATAAAAGTATAGTCATTAGCTAAATAAATGAAGAATCAAAATTAAAAACAAAATCCAAGGGAAAAAAACACATCTGTAGAAATTCAGCGGATGCTGGGACAGAGGAGGCTCCGTCTGGCTGTCTACTTGAATATGACAATTACATATCTACATATCACACACATCATGTGTATATGTATATAAAAATTACAAAAGGGAGATAATTAAGTGGTAACATGAGGGAGAAAAACAATTGAATCACTGCTACTCTGCACCTAAAACAGATTTTGCAAAATCAATTGAGTTAAAGAAGATATGCCACAGAAATCCCTTCCTAAGTGTGCATGCACTGGAATCATGAATCTTTCTCCCTTGTGCTGCATTAAGTATGAGATTTTTTATGATCTATGATTTTTTTTAAGTCTTCATTTTACCTTTCATTAAACATTACAAAATGAGCCTCATAAGAAAGCATTGCTTTTTATGGCAGTATTTCAAGCTCAGTAACTGAGGAGACTTTATTCTGCATCTGAACATGATTTTAATTTTTCTTTTAATGAACTACTTTTATAGTCCAAGTGCATAAACAAATAAGAAAGTGAGTGGGCAAAGATGCTTAAGGTGCTTTCATAGGAAGAAACTTAATTAATATCCAGCTTTCAAGAGAAGCAATCTTAAACCTGTGTAAATGTTTTATTTGCAGACATTAAGAAGAAACTATAGGGCAATTAGCAAGACCTTGGTTCTGGAAAGATAGTTTGGAGTCTATTGCATCAGTTTAAAATCGAGCCTTCCATCAATAATTTCTTCCAGGCAGCTGTTGAGTGGAGTTTTTCAATAACAGCAACAATGAAAAAAAAAAAAAGAAAATAAAAAACTCTGAAACCCAGCTACAAAATCTGTCTGTTTAAACTGATGATCCCACATTTCCCTGCTCAGAATGTGGAAAGGGTGTCTTTCAAGCAAGTGTCTTTTCTTCCTCATGTGAGCAGACAGAGAAAGGAGGGGATCCACAGTTTCTACCATCGTTATAACCTTGACTGAGGTTGAGTTGAGTCCTCCTGTGACTCACAAAGCCTGCTGTGGCTTTCTCTGCATATCCCAATAGGATATGCAGTGTTTGTTAACAACCCTGCAGACCACATTTGTCTCCTTTAGCATCCAAAGATGGGCTACAAATATGGTGAAGGGCCCTGAGGGGAAGCCCCAGTGAGAGCAGCTGAGGTCAGTTGGTCTGTTCAGCCTGGAGAAAAGGAGACTGAGGGGAGACCTTCTGGCAGTCAAGAGTTCTCCAACAAAAAAAAGAGGAGGAGCAGCATCAATCTGTCCTCTCTGGTGACCAGGGATAAGAATCCAAGGAGTCCAATCCTGGCAATGAAGGTTTAGGTTGGATATTAGGGAAAGGCTCTTTACCCAGAGGGTGGTTGGGTGCTGGAACAGGCTTCCCAGGGCAGTGGTCACAGCACCAAGCCTGACAGAGCTCAAGAAGTGTTTGGACTACGCCCTCAGGCACACGGTGTGACTCTTGGGGACTGTCCTGTGCAGGGCCAGGGGTTGGACTTGGATGATCCTTGTGGGTCCATTCCAACTCAGAATATTCTATGATTCTCTGGTTCTATAATTTATATAAGTTCCCAAGGAAATATTTTGAAAAGGAGACATTTTTTCCTTGTTAGCATATGATTCAAATGTAATAAATTCCTCTCTCTTAATAGGAAGGGTTTCTTTGAATAACTTCAAGTCCCATTTCTTTCATTTTTCTGTGGTGAAGGAACCTCATTTTACTCCAAAGAGCAGCTTTGACTGTCGTGGTCCTTAGCTTTTCTCTCCAAGCTTTGCTTATCATCCAGAACAGTCATTTCACTAAATTATCAGTTTCTGTTATACTTCTACTTGGCATCAGAATAACTTTTTTTTTTCAGTAACTAAAAATTTAACTGATCAAATGAAAACACTAAGACAATTATTTTAAAAGAATTACCAAAGATGCCAATAAAATCTGGCCTATAGCAATCAAATCATGATACAAGTTGACTCCCAAGAGATGAATGCATTAGCTTATATAGGAAGAAAATATTTTCAATATTAATTACTGGTTCTTTTTAACAAACTTGGCAGTAAATCCAGTTTTAACAATAACTAACTGCACAGTCATTAATTCTGGAACTTAAGCCAAATGTAGTCTTCCATACTGAGGACATCTGTGATTATGTCCTTTGGAATTTGTTCCCTGTGCATCTTATATAAGTACATCAGAAATATTCCAACTCTCATCCCTTTGTTTTATTTACGGGACATGAGAAAGCAGGCTTGGAAACCTATCAACTGAAGCTGAGAGGGAACAGTGAAGAGGAAAAAATAAATTTTAAAAATAGTTCTGATTAACTTGTTTCACTGAAAAAAAGGAATATGAAAAAAAGAATAATCTTTGTTGTCTTCATTTGTACGTGAATAAAACAGAAGACACAAACATGCAGAATACATGCAGAGAAAAAAGCTGCTAACAAGGATTTGCTGATTGTTGGATACTGAGGTATATTGGAGCAATGAGTCTCCAAATTCTCTGCTCCTTGCAGTTGAAAGAGCCATTTCCCAAAATAGTTCTTCTTCCCCAAAGCTACACAAATCCTCTTCCACTTCCAAGAAACCACCCCCAGCTCACAGCTTCCTTGAACACAACGCAGATCCTTGGTTATGTATGTCAATACCTACTGATTTATTCAGATATTTTCGTTCTGAAAAAGAAGAGCAACCTCTGCTTTCATGCTGGCTTACCTTGCCCTCATCACGCCTGGCTTAATGGTGAAGCAAAGGAATATTTTTAGGTACTGAGGAAATGAACAGTGAACGAATATGCAGGATTTCCACACTATTCCTTCCTGAGTTATAATGCCTAAGTGCTTCTCAGAAGCCTGCATAGATCAAGGTTTTCCACTTACACTTCTGCTTTTATATCTTCTATTTACTAGAGTATATACAGTTATTGCCACCAAAAAAAAGTGCAAGGCATCAAACTTCAAACGGCCCCCTTAAATGGTGCTGACTGTGTACTTGCAGAAACCACAAAGCGGAACAAATAAAAAAAGCTGTTGTAAGACTTGCTAAAGAGGTTCAGGTACTTGCCATAATCATTTGGCAGATGGAGATAAGCCTGAAAGAACATTAAAGTTTCACAGCAGAGATGTGATGTGGAGTTGATCGTGTCAAAAGGTTAAAAATGTTTTGGGGTATTTTTGCTTATATTTTTTGAGAGTAGGTTGTGAGATGTGTATAAATCATTCATATTCTATTAAAATAGAGCCCTGATTCACTTCTTGAGGATTTCAACAGATTACCATACCAAAGAACATTTTCTGTCCAGCTTCCACTCTTCAGCTATGTGTCTTTTGTACTCTGTATCATCCTCTTCAATATGATCTCCACATCGTTTTTGAAACCTCAGCACTTCACAACTTTCATTTTCTGGCATTATAATCTCTTCCTTCTTTTCAAGCAACTGTGAAAACATAATTCTTCCCTTCTGAAATCCTTTCCCTCTTTTTTTTTTTTTTTGTTTTAGCTTTTCTACACAAACTGTTTTTGGTAAAAAAAATTGCAAAAGCACTGCATAAGTGCAGTTCTTTTGAAAATTGAGTAAATTTAAATTTCTTCAAACAAACATGTTTGGTATTCCACATTATTGCAATTACAAAATTATTATGTCAAAAACACTTGTGTAATTTATGAATGAAATTAAATGGCTGAAAGATAATGAAAATTATCTCAAAAACTCAAAACTCAATTACATCATTATATTACATCATCATAATTAAGAAAATTATGACTTCAAATAATAAAACCCCCCATGTTTTAGATTGATTTTGGTTGAAATTAATAAGTTTGAGAAGGTACCATTTAAAACAATTTCAGAGCATGGTGTTGAGAATCAAGGAACTTGGTTCCAGTTCTGGTAGTCTGTGAAGGAGTAGTTGGGGAAAATTTGGATGTGGTCAGGCTAATCCTTATTTTAAACCTAACATAAGTGAGAAAGACACCGACATGTTCTGTTGCTGTTGGATTTTGGGTCTTCAAGCACATTCACTGGTAAAGATTATGCATCTCTGTGGTGTCAGGTATTGCAATAATGAAAAATGCTGGTATTGTCCAAGGGCATAATATAAATGCAGAGAGAAATCCAACCACATAAAATCTCTGCCGTTATTCATACTGAACACTGAAGTTATTTCTATCTTGGGTCAGGCCTATCTTTTTAAATATTTCACTGCGTACTTTTGACTAAATAAAATATTCATGAACGTATTTCAGAATAATTGAATCTAATTTAGATTCTAACTTGGAGCTCTTCTGTTCAACAGGTCTCTTCTCCTGCTTAGTTGTGAATTGGAGAACTGTTTCCCAATCTGAAACGGTTTCTGAATCTCAAACGGATTGCACTGAAGAAATTCTGCTTATTATTTTCCTATGAATGTGTCTCAGGCATCCAAGCAGGTTGCAAAGAACCAGACCACATGAGCTTACACATATGATGAATAGTGATGATTTGAAAGGAACAGTTTGCAAACAGTGCACAGATTGAAAAGTTTTCATCAATGGTATTTAGAGAAAGCTTATAAATAACACAGACATTCATGAAAG
The DNA here is from genome assembly GCA_037834095.1 of Argya squamiceps. Lineage (NCBI taxonomy): Eukaryota > Metazoa > Chordata > Aves > Passeriformes > Leiothrichidae > Argya > Argya squamiceps. Next base: position 146,689,688 of record JBBMKD010000102.1, read on the forward strand.
TCAGGAAACACATCTGAATTAAAATGGGATTTAAACACATGAAGATTTCATCTGGAGTCTCATCTTTAAATGGTTGTACCTTGGACTTCGTAAGATCTCTGTGCCCTTTGTGGTGACTAAATGTCATCATTCTATGCCAAAGGGTTAATTTCCTTATGTGTATAATATAGGGGAAGTGAGAGTGATTGTACAATGAGGGATGTCCCAACATTCTGGTATCAAACACCTCCTTTTCTAATGGAAAGCACATGGACCTCCTAAATGCCAACAGAAGGAAACAAGTCAGAGCAAAAGGCAGTATGCATTACAGGTTTGCGTAGCCTGGCTTTTTGTAGAATCTTAGAATCATAGAACCATTAAGGATGGGAAAGATCTTTAGCATCATCAAGCCAAAAAATGGCACTAAGCGACATGTCCAGTCATTTTTAGGGAGACTGTCTACACCACTTCCCTGTGCATTTCATTCCAGTGCTTGGTAACCTTCTCAGTGAAAAAATTCTTCCTAATGTCCAACCTGAACCTCTCCTGGCACAGCCTGAGGACATTTCCTCTTGTCCTGTTGTCTGGGAGAAGAGGCCAATCCCTAGCTGGCTACAACCTCCCATCAGGGAGCTGTAGAGAGTGACCAGGCTACGTGAATTTAAATCAGTGTCAGAAGCCAGCCATGATAACACTGCAACAGGCAGCAATTCTGGGCACACACAAGTCCCCTTTAATTTTAGGGATTGCTTCATTGCTTGAAACAGACCACTGAGGTTGAAAAACACTCAGATGAGTGAAGGCAAACAACAACCTGTGATACCACAGAATGTAAGTGTTGGTATCTCTTTCATGTTAAATTTTGCTGTGCTCTCCCTCAGGCCTGATGCTGAGAAGGCAGGATCAGGCCAATGTGCCAACTCCAGCATCATAGACATCCAGGAAGAAATCAGGCACTGTGAAAAAGCTGCAACAAACAGCTGGTTTCAGCAATTTTCCAACTTGACTTTCATTTCAAGGTGAAAGTGAAGAGCTGGGCTCTGTCAGAACTGACTTCAGTTTGGTTTCACAACCATGTGGGGACTGATGTGTCAACAGTAATGCTAGTTAGCATTTAAAAGTTAAACTGCATTTAGCAGTTAAAACTGGTAAAACATTCAAGAGCTTCTAACATTGTCACAGTTTGCACCTAGAGCCCAGACTAATTCTTACCAAAAAGCTGACCAGAAAATACTCTGATTTTTATTAGGCTTGGATAATATCAAAACAGACTGTAAATGTGTACTATCAGTTGAGCAGACCTCAGATGGATGTACTGGACCCCTTTAATTAAACAAGGTAGTTTGGTACAGACTCCAAAAGAGGTAAAGCCTGAGACACAACCAGGCCAATAACTCCAAGAAACTCACAAAAGAACAGAGAGACCCAGAGAGCCTGGATGCATATGAGCACTGATCCTGAGATTAACACATGAACAGCAGGTGCACCCCTCATTTATCAAGGAACAAAGACAGTTGTGGGTACAAGGAGCATCATGGATAACTTTTTTGTATGCAGTTGGAGTACAACCCAACCACTTTATTCCATAAATATGACAGCCTTCACAAAGGCAGCAAACCAAATCTAGGAAAGCTCAAAGTTTTAATCAAGGGATGGAATTTGCCTAAGGCAATAGAAGGAGTCGGTGTCAAAGATGGCATAAAAGCATATCTGTGGAAAAAAAAAATTTAGAACTTCTTTCAACAGAAATTTGCCATAGAAATTGTCAGAGAACTCAGCAGGAAACTTTGAATGGGTTACTTTCTCTGCAGACTGGGACATAAATTGTACAACAACGTTGCCGTTAGGTTGCCTTAATTCATTTCATAGACCTTGTTGTGGCTGTTTCTCTCCACATGAGTACATTTATTTTCCTCATGTTTTTTTTATATCACTGTTGGCCTCATGTTCTTGAGGCTTCAAATCATTATTTATGTGACATTTTTTCAATTTAAAATTAAAATTTACAGAGCAAATTATACACTGGAAGAATACCTCCTGCTTCCAGAAAGACCTTCAATAGATACATACATATGTGTGCATTTCCAGGTGGTAGGAATTAACCTGGCCTCTGCTAAACTGGTTAATTTAAAATGCATAAAACATTCCAGAAGCTGAGGAGAGAGCAACCTAATGAATGTGGTATTATATGCTCAGTTTCATTCTTCATCAATATTTATTTGCTTTCTCTACCCCACCTTCTCGGACTGAAATACTTTCAAAAGTTTTTTTTTCATTTCAAAGATGAACCTGAACCAAATTCCCACGTCAAATGAGAACCTCTTTCCTTTGTCTACCTTCAAAGGTAGGTCAGCGGGATGTCTGTTGGAGACCTTCTAGTAAAATCAATTTAGTTCACACAGAGTGTCTGCAATAAAATAAATATTCGTTTGTGGTCTCAAAGAATCCATGAAGAATTGTGTCTTTAATTTTCTCACTTATGCTCACTTATGTGCACATCTGAACTTCTCCCTTTGAACGAGCACACTTCATGCCACAATCATTTCTTCTGTGCATGAAATCTTCTGATCTTGAACACCTGTGTCCTGCCTGCTCCTGTCCTCTCCTCTCCTCACCTGCTTGAGGCCAAATAACCTCCACCACTATGTTTATATATTTCTCATTCTTCAAGCTGAGAAGATTGCATTGATACAACTGCAATCAGATTTTACAACTGAAGATACATACTGTTTCATGTTCTGTCCATGCATTTATGATTTCCATATCCCTAGAACCTGTATGGCAAGGACTGTCTTATTTTTTCACATCATTACCACAGATTTTGGGGTCCACAGTGAAGTTCCTTCTCTGATAGTTTTGCATCAAGTTAGAAGAGCAATTCTTATATGCCTGTCCCACGTGGGTCATGGTATTTGGGGACTGAACCTCCAATTACTTTCTCCACCAATATTTGCACAAGGCCTGATGTCTGCCAGCCTTGACTTTCATGTCCAAGCCCCACCTATGGGTTTGGGCTTTATGCTTCCCATGGGCTGAGTCCAGGCTTCAAACTCACCAAGCTGGTAAAAATCACTAAGAAAAGAAGTTTAAGTGAAACCAAGACCACCTAAATCAGACCAGTGCCTTTACAGACATTTTGAGAGGATGATGTCTCTTGTTTCTGAGCCAGTGGCTCGGGATGGCCTTAACACCCAGTTTTTCCCTCTTCTGGAAGCACACACCAGGAACTTCCTAAACTGAGAAACTTGGAGCATAACTCATGCTTCAAACAGGACACACACACAAAGAGATACGAGATTTTCCAAGCAGCAATTAAATAACCCTTTTAGTCCATTGGGAGACACTTCCCTTATACTCTGCTTATATTACACTCCTTTCTTTTTACTCCTTATAATTTCAGGATTGCAAAAAAATCTCTCTTGTCCTGGAAAAGACATCCATGGAAGAATGAAATCTCAGAGAGAAAACAATTTTCAGTCTCTTCATTCAGTGTTCCGTAGCATTCAGAAAAAGTGGAACATTAACATTTGTCAGCATCATCAGAGCATTTATAAATAGGCTTTTCTGATAAGGTTACCTAATGGTTACAGCCACCTTGTAATGATGGTGTCGGTTCTTCCACTATGGAGAGCAGCCATAAAGCCTTTTGAAGGCCTCTTGCTGGATGAAGAAGGACAGTTTGACAGACCTTCACTCCAGGTAACTTCAGGTTAAAAGGAGAGGTCACCCAGAGTCTTCCAAGGAATGAATTGAAATTAAAGCTCTGGGATGCTGTCACTCTGAATTAACCAAATTGTCTCAAGCAAAATCACAACTTGATGTGTATCATGGAGGGGAAAACAGAGAAAATTCAACATAGAAATAAACTGCAGAACTTTTCCTTGTTTCACAGGTTTTGGTTTCAAGTTTTCCATCTTATGTCCTTTTTCAGAAGTTTACAGAAAAAAGCTTCACAAAAAAGGGCATAATTCTTTCTCTAAAAGATAAGGGTTTCTTCACTGTTAAAATATTAAATAATTAATTGATGACATAAAGAACCCCAACTAATTTCTCCCATAGTAGCTGTTGTACAGCAATTCCTGGAAAAAGTTTGAAGTACACTAAGAAAAAAATGAAAGAAAGGAAATTTAAAAAACACATTGAATGAAAAATCAAACTACTTTTCTTCTAGGAAAACTCTTCTTTACTCTTCTCACAGGCACAGCAATGCTTCAGAGAGAAGTCTATTGTGTAATGATTCACTTGCCAGCACCAGCAATCTCTCTCAAAGCAGGAAAAGAAAAATCAATCCTCTCTGGGATTTTAGGTCAAGAAACTTCTATTTTTTCTTTTTAATGATTCCTAGGATTTCTCTGAAAACAAAGGAATGAAAGGGGAGAAAAAGCAAACGAGAAGCCAGGAAAACTCTTGTCTGATCCTCACTGGTACACTTGTTCCTCAGCTTAGCCTGATACCTCCCTGCCAGGCCTTGGTAATGCTGCTGGCACCAGCCTGTTTGCTTCTGAGTGCTTTCCCAAGCACATTCTGCCAAGTGAGATGGAGCCTGGAGACTGTCAGACACCCGTGAGCTGGAGCCCTTCTTCATGGGTTTTCTTTCCAGCTACTAAGGCTGGTTGCATTCAGCTGCTTTAACTCCTCTGTCTTGTTTGTTTCTTGACTATATCCAGAGCCCTTGGGTGATGTTTTACAATTTCAAGAGGGTGGAAAAAAAGGAAAAGTCTTCTTGTCTCCCATTTAGGGCTCACAAATCTTCAGGCAATATTTAAAAGCCCAAGAATGTCAATTTTGACTGAGTTTCTCACATGATATTTGAAGGTCACAGTAACACCTCTCTCTGTCCATGGTGTTTCCCATCACCCCAGAAAAGAACTACCATCTCAGGTATTCACACTGCAAGGATTATATAGGAGCAAAAGTCCTCAGAGGGACTGAAACAGCTGCTGATCGTTTCATTGCCAATCTGTAGCTGCAGGAGATATTTTAAAAACATCCTTCCTAATCAGACCTGCTCTTGCAGCAGTCATTGAAACTGGTGTTCCCAAACTAGATTACAGGTACCTCACCCAGACCCTGCCTGTGTACATCACTTTACAAGTGGAGAGGAGAGGCCAACAGGTCTGAGTGAGGGACAGCTCTGCCATTTCCTCTCTTTGCTTCAGGTGCACTAAACCTGCACTGCCCCACAACCCTCTTCCACTGTGGAAACAGCCTCTATAACCTGCTCTATCATTTTTTCTTCCCTTGGAAAATATCACTGATCGTATTGCTCAACAGGAATTTCACTGGTGCTCGAACTAGTCCCAGGTGTTATTGTTATGACACAGAAGCAGTAGGGTGGAGGAAGAACAAAAAAATCTGAGCCATTGATAAGACAATTTTTGCTTCCAAAGATGAAACCTAGTGAGAAAACTGCAGTCACCAGCAGGACAGCCTTTCCTCCAGGTTTCTGAAAAGAGATGACATACTGGAGTCTGTAGCTCCCTTCACAGTGCTGTAAAACAAGCCATTTATTCTGTAACATCCTCAAATTTTAATTCCTTTAATAACCAAATTGCCAGCAAAATTAAGTATGACAGCTCCGTTTCCAACCCCTTTAATGATCCTCCTGTTTTGCCATCTGCAGTTGCCTGCCTTTATCACTTTCTCCCTTGAACCTTGGCTCTGACACCTACAAGCCTCAAAGGCTTTATTTATGTTAATTATCAGGGAAGTTTTATTCTAAGTGAATAGCTGGATTATCTGGCTCTTTATTTAATGGCAGTCAGTCAGCTTTATACACTGTGATTTACTGTTAAAAAATGTGATCCAAGAGAAAACTGGTCTTCTGAAGTGCATGAGCTGACAGCATTGCCACTCTGAGCTGGTGTTTTTCAGTGCTGGCTGATGTCACACACTTGAAGCAGGTACTGCAGTTTTGCAGCCACCCATTAACTTTTTCCATTTACTTCCAAATTTCCTCTGCAGGCCCAACTCTCTTTGTGGAATTGCTCATTTTTTGTCTCCAGGGAGTAACTTAAGGATGCAGCTTGCCCCAGAGACACGATGCAAAATGGATCTGATGTAGTTGTGTTTGGAACAAAGCAGAAAGAGAAAGAAGCTTGACAAAGTCATTTACTCTGAATTTTATTGAGACACATCTTACAGATCTAGCCAAGCTTACCCCTCTCATGACCCAGAGTGTTTCCTGTGTGCTATTTGCATGTACTTCAGCGTATATGCTAGAGGTAAAGGGAGGATCTGAATAGTCAAAGGGGAGGCTCAGAAGTAGGTTGAAAGCTGAAGGCACATATTAAAGGTCTCCACAAAGACTCAACATGCATAAATCCAGACATTGTAATTAAGCCAGCATGCAGTTACTCATCCATTAGTCACTCACTGGCTTCTCCAAATATATCATTGTTCAAAGTCCCTCCATTCCCCTTGTATAGGAAACTACGCACTACTGATGTATGTTCAAGGTTTTTCTGCTGCCTTCTACAACTCAGCCATACTAAACAACTCAGGCCTATTTCTTAGGCAGGCCAGTGAAGGTAGAGGTCCTTACTTGTTTGGACCCATTTTTAAGACGTGAAACCCACCTTACTCTCAGTCATATGTACAACCCTGACATTTCCTTCTCATCCCTCCATGCCCCCCACACAGCCAGCTGAACAACAGCCCACTGAATCATCTGTAGAAGCAGCACCAATTAACACCAACACCTGGAAGTAAAGCTCTAGCAAATTTGTTAAGAACATTGTGAAGATCAATGTACCTGACAACTTGTGTACTCACCTCCCTCATCTTCCACCCAAGACCAAAACCATCTTGATGAATTTTCAGCTCAACATTAGGGCATGGTAGCCAGGTTGTCTGGTAATGAGCACTGGTCAGGTGTCCAGTACATTCATCCAAGTCTGCTTTTCATGGTGCTGTTACAGACAGTGTCATTGCTTCAGTTTCCCTTGCTCCACTTGCATTCCTACATATATGTCTGGGAATTTCTATGAGGGACATGTCATTGGTGTACAGGAATCACTACAATGGAGGCCACAGTAAGTGCTTACCAGAAAAGGGAGGCTGGAAGAACACAGGATGTCTCCAGGAAATTCCAGCACACACCAGCAATGCCTGTTGGGAGTGGGTGGAAAAGATAAAATATCAGAGATATGGTCACCCTGAACATTTTTTGCTTAACTAACAGATAACATAATCTCCATTCATAACACTACCAAGCAACAGCAGAGATTCCAGCTTCTCCTAGTGGTGCATCTCAGCACAAGCTGTGCTTTTCTGAGCCTCTCACAGAGAGGTCATTGCCAGTGGACAGAAAATGGGCATTAGTAATTCTGAACATTTTACCAGCCTCTCACGGAAGTGCTGCATAAGTCAAACAATGACCTGTTTAGCTGTGCTGTGCCCCTGCATGAGAGGAGCACCAACAAACTGGAACATCAGTGCTTGGAATAACAGAATATCTTTTTAATGATTCATGATTCAAGCTAGGAAACTTGCTAGCCAGACGGATCTGCAACTGAGCAAACCAAGGCTGACCTGAGGCTACAGAGACGGTGTCAGCACACTGCAGAGGTTTTGCTGGAGATTGATTGCACTATTTCATCGCCACAAAATCATCTGGTTAATTCTTAAGATTTTTTTTCTTTTAATTATTATAACTCAATCCAGACATACCCCATTCACTTTCTTATTTGGTGCTGATATATCAGCTCTTGGAGTTCAAGACTTCTAATAACATGCCTCGAGATATTAAGCTTTATTGGGTATTTTGTGCTTTTGAGAACAGCAGGCAACATTTGCAAAATTATGGGAGACAGGTAGCAGACTAAAAATACCAATCATAGGATCACAGAATCATAGAATGCCTTATGTTGGAAAAAAGCTTTAAGAACATTTAGTCCAACTGTTATGCCAGCTCTGCCAATCCCACCACTAAACCATGTCCCTGAGACTCACACCTACACATCTTTTAAATACCTCCAGGAATGGTGACTGGGCAGCTGCTTCCAGTGGTTGACAACCCTTTCAGGGGAGGAGTTTTTTCTAATATCTGAATCTCTCTTGCCACAACTTGAGACCATGTCCTCTTGTCCTTGAATGTGTGGGCAAAAGAGCTCATATCCTTCCTCACTAGTGTGTTCCCTGATAAATATGATTCTTTTTTGTCTTATAGCATCATTCAAATCAATGATTTCGGCATTACTCTATTTACTCTTACCCTGTTGATTGTAGCATTTTGTGTCTAAGTAATGAAAATTTCAGATGAAAAAATGTCAAATGGCAAATCCAATACAATTGTCTGACTTTCTGGGCAAAGTCCCTGCTTTACTCACAAATCCTATTTTACTTTCCTGAATATGGTCATCTAAATGAAGACTCATTTAATTACTATTCACAAGCATTTTGTATTATAAGACCATGTTTTTAGGTAAACTTGCAATCATTTTCCAGATTCACTGGAAAATTTGCAATCATTTTTCTGGCAGATTCAGAGTGTGGAATCCCAGATACTCCTGTCTGGTAAACACTGGACCATGATGTGTGTTCACATCTTCTTTGCTAGACATAGGCTAAGCTGTTTAGGTTTTGGTGGATTGTAACACATCACCAATTTTTCAGGAACTTCAGCATTTTCTCTTACTTCAGATATTCAGTTTTCATCATGTAAACCTCTCCTACCATGAAGTCCTCACCAAGCAGAATTTCTTCCTACTTGTTTTCCATTCCCTAATGTCCATCTAGGCTGTCCTTATCAAGGTCAACTTTAATTAGTGAACTGAAGATTGAGTACTTTCATTAATCATCTAGAAAAGGGAGCAAGCATCCTATTAAAGCAGTGGATTGTTGATACTAGGATGGAAGAGGTCACACCCAAGGGAGAAGGAGAATAAATGCTGAGGAGAACAAAGAAATCATTTGTCTTCATGAAAAATATCCCTTTTTAACTCTTCTCCAACCTTTTCTATCTACTTTATATTTTGGCTTTATTTCCTAAATCAAAAATGTCTTGTTTGGCATAGGTCGTACTTTACTTTTTATCCTGAAATACAATATTTACAATCTTGAACTCTAATCTGGATCCATTATGATTTTTTTGGAGAAGAGTAAAGCCACTGGCATGGTACTTCTGGAGGGAGGTTAAAATGCAAATTGGTCTCATTTTACCCCATTTTTAATGCAGGTGCGAAGACAGATCAGGCCTATATGGAAAAATGGGTTCAAACCAGAATGGCAAGATGAGTTGAAAGCAAAGCTTTTGGAGCCCATCTTTGTTTCCCTTATAGGGAACTAATTCATAACGTTTTAAACCAGATGTAGCATTTTATCACACCTGCTTGTAGCTTTTCACACAGCCCTTACAGAGAAGAAGATACAAACTGGAGAACAAAGAAGAATTGAGTCTAACATATTTCACATACCACCTGGAAATACACCCAATCTTCCCTTGGAATGAAAAACTGCATGAAAAATATTGCTGCTACTACATTTATTCCTGCCTGTAGTGCAATTTCAGCACCCAATTTCTATGCAGACTATCATGACTAATTATATTCTATCAAGCCAAAGAGAAACAAATAAATTACCTCTTTAGTCTTCAAAAAAGGGCATCTTTGGAGACCTTCTAGACAGCAAAGCACAGGATGAAAAGTGGATTTTACACTTGTAAATGAATGTGGAATAACAGGTCAGGATTTTTTTAAAGGTCTGCTTTGTACAGTTACTCTTCAATAATGTTTTCTAGGTCTCAGTTGTGAGTCAGTGGGTAAACACAGAGGTATCATATCAGGGTACAAGTGAGACAAAGGGGAAACATTACCAGATAACTAATTGCGTGGTGGGTAGGAAATTCACTGTAAATGTGTATGAAGCTGCAATTTATTGCTGTAGCCAAGCTGATATTCTAAGATGCATCTCTTTCATGCATTCCTTTGAGAGAAATTTATAAAAGACTGGTGTGCAAAAGACTGCAGATAAGAAAGCCATGAGATCCTCAACACATTGTGATGCATGGTTTTTATTTTGCAGCCAGGCCTTCATTTTCCTTCTACCCTTCCCACACCACAGCACATGTGATTCAAAGGGATCTCAGGGACGAGAGAGGAACAGATATGATAACAACTACCAAATTTCAGGTTTATGTTAATAAGATTGGAGACACGCAGGCTTGCCATTCATCCATTCAAAAGTCTCCTTTTCACGTCAGAAGTAGATTAATTGTGTATTACACTGTATTTCACAGATTCATCTAACAACCACAACAACCTTACTTATGACTGACACTGTCCTACTTCTCCCTGTCCATCCCTGCTTGGTGTAGTTAGAATTGCTTTCTAGTAGCAATCCCTAAGTATTCCAGAGGACAGACAGTATTTCCATAGCATCTCCAGCTTAGACTCCCCAGCAACTCCTCCTGGGAATATATCCATATATCTTATTTCAGTAAAAGCTGTTGTGTAACTTGATAGTTTGAAAGATCTTTTCATTGATCCCAGGTACTCCTTGTTTATCCAATTTTCTGCTCAATACAATGACTGGTGTGTGCTCTACCAGACTCACTCTAGTGAAGTGACTAAAGATTTGTTGATGCCTGCAGCACTCCCAGCTGAAGGTAAGTTTGGTTTGGAATGAAAGGCAATTAGTGAAGAGAGTTCCACCCAGCTTTACCACAGGTGGTTGGATAAAGAAAACAAAAATGCCATTGCAAAAATGTTGCTTGTTTGTATTTTACTTGTTCATCACAATAAACTAATGGAAGGAACATAGATCCTCATCCTATTTACACAAAAATTAATTGGTGCAATACCACAGCCCCCTGCAGCGTGGCTCATGAGCCATCTCAGAGAGGAACTGGGCAGATAGAATCAGTTCCACCACAAACTACTTAGACAGCAATGCAGCTCAAATCCCTGACATGCATCAACCCTGAGTATTTTTCATGAAAATACCCAAAAAATCTATTGAGAGCACTTACCTTCAATGCATAGTTCCTAAACAAATACCCTCCTTTCCACACCATTCTTCTCAACTGTGAGAAGTTTGGAATGGACATATCCTGTTAGTTTGTTTTATTTTTTTTTTTCCTGTTTGCATTGGGTTTGTTTTATTCCCATATGTCTTTGAAATGTCTTGGTATCTATGCTTATTCAATATATACTATTGGCTGATGCCAGAAATGACATATCAGAGCATTCTGGAGAAAGTCCATGACCATGTGGTCTCCTAATAACAACCTGAAAATGTGAAGGCCAAGACTCATATAGGGCTCCAGAGGCAGAAAGGAACTTTTTAATACTCCTCCTGCCTTTTATAATACCTTTTATAAGGTATAATACATTTAGCATTTGTAGCTAGAGGGGGCCTAGACGTGATGTTTCAGTAGTATTTTAAGCCAGATCTAGAGAACCATCCTGCATGCAGTAGATCAGCTTTTGCTGGAGTGAAAACCAGAAAGGAATGTGTATCACAAGCTCACAAGGGAGAAGATGAACATCTAAGATCAAGCTTGAAAGATTCATCTCAGGTTTCACGAGATTTATGAGGAATTTCAATAGATACTTCTATGGACTTGTACAAACTTTGAAAACTTCTGTGCTTGAAGATGATCGTTTTCCAAGTTACCAGTTTTTGAGCATTATCCAATACAATCAAGTCCTTAAAGCAAGAGCTAGTACTGTCTGAACTTTTAATTTGATACTGCTGTTATTGCAGTTTAAAATTATGAACTCAGTGTAAATTAAAATGACATCCTCCATTTGCTAACTGGAACAGGATAAAAGCCAAACACTTTCCAGCATGAGTCTTCAGAGATTCCCTTTTTTTATCCTGGATGCTAAAAATCTTTATTCCCCTTTAATTTTTTTATTTTCATTGGCAAGATAAAATACAAGTTTTTATGTGCAGCTGGGCAGTACAGAGACCAAACACTTTTTGCTTTTCTGACATAAAATAAGTTTGTGGCTCATTTAATGTTTGTTCTGTTTAGAAAGCACAACCTGGCAACAGAGGCACAGCCTTGGATGCCTGGTGGCAATAAATGAGTGTCAGTATTTCCTATTTTATTATCCTCACCTGTTTCAAACCCTAATGAAGGACTGATTTACACAAAAGTAGGAGAATATTACACCCTCTTACTGCTTTCATTGTCTTGAATCTCTTGTCCTTTGGAAATCCTTGGATGCTCTATTGACAGAAGAAAACTGCTTAGAACCGAGATATGCCAAAATGAAAGAGAAGCAGAGTCTAGATACACAAATTATCTTCTTACTTTTAATTAGATCATGAATTGTTGTAAATCTTAAACAGAATTCCTATGGGGAATCATAGAATCACAGAATGGTTAGGCTTAAAAGGGACCTTAAGACACATCTCATTCTAAACCTCTGCCATGGGCAAGGACACCTTCCATCAGACCAGGCTGCTCCAAGCCTCATCCAACCTGGCCTTGAACATTTCAAGGGACGGGACAGCCACAGCTTTTCCTGGGCAAATGTTGCAGTGCATTTCCCCACCCAAACAAATGTTTCCACATAAGGAAAAGGGGTTTCAGTTTTACCCCTAACTATTATGGAAAAACACCAGAACTTTGCATTCTTTTTTCATCAGCATTGGCCCAGTGCCAGCACAGCAGCACTGATTGGGCTTTGGAAATGTTTCTCAAAGCCTGTTACCAATTTCATTGTGCAAGGTGCCAAAAAGCCCACCTGAACCATCAAGTACTTAAAAGACTGCAAAGAACTGCTCAATTGCTTTTTTGGACTGCCTTAGCATTTTAAGAGTGTTCTCTACACTGTGTTCAACTTATATTTCTTTTGTTTGATAATGTTTGTTATTTTTGTCATTATTAAAACCTTTAATTTTACAAAGCATGTCCAGAGAAGTTGTCTTGCTATTATTAAGCCACTCTGGGAAGTTGCAAGTCAACTCTCAGACTTGATACATCTTCACATAGCTTATTATACTCTAGCCATGTGTAGACTGCATCAGGCAACCTGTGCCACTGCCTCCCCACCCTTACAGGGAAGAATTTCATCCTAATATCCAATCTAAACCTACTCCTAGTTTAAACCCATTCCCCTTTGTCCTATGGGCACTCCATGCCCTTATCAAAAGTCCTTCTCCACCCTTCAGGTGGGTTCTCACCAGAGTGAAGCAGAGGGGCAGAATCCCCTCCCTCACCTGCCCACCGTGCTTTGGATGCAGCCCAGGACATGGCTGGATTTCTGGGCTGCAATAGCATGGCTTACTTTGCTCACAATGACCTCAGTCTTGAAAGTGACATATTTGGAGCATTTAGAAGAACTTTCTGGGTTTTTTACTCTCTCACATAACCACTTCCAGACCCTTAAGCTACAGGTTATAAGATTTCTTGCTTTAATTTTGCCATTTTCTAGCATCCCAGTGGTTCTCTTCTATACTTCCTTCAATCAAAAGGGAATGTATTCAACAGAAAAGTTCTTGTATGTACAAATCACTTAATTGCAGTTCCCAGTACTTAGGGAAATAGGCAAATTACAAAACCATAACTGTCCTTTCTAGGCTTAAAAATTGAGAATGAAGAAGTTTGTGAGCACCTGGTAAAATTCATAGTTGTGGCTGCTTTGGGGAGTCGTAGTACTTTAACTGCAATTTTGGAATAAATGTTGTATCTAATATCTCAAATATTCTTCTTCTCCAGCTGAGTACTAATCTTTCTCACCTGTAGTGATGGGTAGGAATTGAACATGTTCATGGATAATGAGATCTTTGATAATGCAGACAAATATTATAGACTAAAGTCTGTAGTTGGACAACCAAGCTAGGCTGAGACCCACAATTTAAGTACAGAAAGACTGGAATAGCAATTGTAGAGGATTCTAAATCACAGCAAAATCACAGTGACTTGGAAACAATATTATCCTCTTCTAACACAGATAAATTCAAGGAGTGTACTATAGGTGTGTACTACACCACAGGTCAGGCCACCTGAATATAATAATGGTTCCTTTGGATGTTTCTATCCTGGAATCTGTGAGCCTGCAGTTGATCCTGTTCCTCATAATAAGGTATAAATGCATAAGTTTAGCTCCTTGTGCACTACAGTGCATGATTAAATCAGAAATGTCAGTTATCCTGCATGCAGCTGTGGTACTGGAAGGAGAGAAAATTCAGCCTGTGAGATTCGAAGCATGGTAAAAGAAAGATGTTCTCCACTACCAGGAAAATCAATAATTGGAATTTACTCTGAATCCTTCATTGATTACTACATAACTTATATCACTTTCTAAGAACACAAATGTGAATGGGGAAAAATTAAGTTAAGACTCCTCTGGAAAGTATCATGTTGTCCTGTTCCCCTGCCTTGGTAAATGGATCTTTCAGTTTTTTCTGAAATTTTTCAGAACTTGTATATTTGAAATCCCTTTCTATCCTGAAGGATAAAGCCAATCTGAATTACTACTTAACGGAATTGCCACAAGAGTGGCATGAATTTCTCTTCCACTGAGAATGAAAGACTGAAACAATGAGCTGCCATTTATAAGAAGGATGTTACTTAATTTGAAATACAAGTGATTATAATTGGTTAGACTATGATGTTATTACTTCTACAATAACCCTCTGAAGTGTTAAAATTCCCTTTACATCCAGTCTGATGAATCTGTTGGAAGAGGAACTTCTAGGACACAGACTCATACAATTAATAACTCTTATGTACCATGTTTGGAGGAACTGCTTATTAGTGCTATTCTCCAAGTATTTCTATGCAGTGCTTACCAACATGGTCCCATAAAGGACATGAAACTTCAAGTTGAAGGAAGCATCACCTTCATCCCAGATACTCAATCTCTCCAAAGAAAAATAATTCTATTTTACCAATGCCAAGGTGGTCTCCAAAATCAGACTGAAATCCCTTCAGGAAGGAGAAATAAATGTTTTCCCTAACAATTGTTTTGAAACCACTATGGATGCAACGTCCCTAAACAGTGTACACTGCTCTCCTTTCCAACAGTGAAAACATGATGGACACCAAGCAACATCTAGACACATTGTGCAGTGTGCCTGACAGTTTTGAGGTCATGTAGAGACACTGACTCATTAGAAGCTCACCTATTAGTCCTCTTTAACTCTGTTTTTCAGCAAGTGCAAAGTCATTTACAACGAGGAAAAAAAATCTCATTAGTGACAATGAAAGCAGGACAAGTGACCTATCCTCGGCCTTTTGTCCTTGTAAACATAGGTGCCCCAAACAGCTTCCGACTCTTTTCAAAATATTTGTGAACAAATAACCATTCCAGAGTCTATTTTTGAATCTTTGGCTCCACAAAAACATTAGCTGCATCCTGATTTCAGTGCCTTTGTAGCTGAAGCTAATGGTGTGTTATGAAATTAAGGTTGTCATCAGTTTTGGGGAACTTCCAGATGACAATCTCTCCAGTCAGTAAGAGGCATCAACAAGTTCCTTTCAAAACAACATATTTTCTGTTCTTTGGTTTCTGTGTAGTTATAAAAGGCAGGAGGGAATTTTGTAGAATGAAAAATATATCTCTATAAAGAATTCCTGGGTAGCTGATGTGCAAACTATTAATATAAAAAATTACAGTAATAGGCATGTAAATCCTTTCAACTGGGATATGAATTATTGTCAGAGAGTAGGACAGAATTACAGAAAACTTACCATCATCAAAAAGAAGCTATTATAGGTAAAACTATATAGAATATTGTTTGGAATTACATTAAATTATACTGAAATCTTTAAATAACTTTCCTTTTACATTAAATTTACGTCTTACACATTCCGATATGTAATTTTTGGAAGTACAGCTTTTTAGAAAAGAAGATACCGCAAACTGAACAGGATTAAATTTTAAAAGGTGGGATATGTGCAGATATTTCATTTTAACTGGTGGCAGCTGTCTCAGGAAGTGAATGGATGATCAAGACTGTAAGGGAAATAAACCAGTCATGGAATGCACCTCAGTGCCATGGCAGGGAGAGGAACAAAGGAAAAGACTCTGAGTCGGATAAGCCTCAAGTGGCCCCTGCTGTAAACATAGATTTAACTGAGCTGTATGAAATGGGGAGCTGTTCACTCCTCTCACCAAAGCAAGAATTAAGTGTACCAAAAGTGTGTTTAAGTTTACAGAATATTTCAGGCTCCCCATTGTGCTGGCCTGCATCTAACCACTCTATCTTTTATTAGGACATTAACCTGCGGTTTCTGCCTTATTCATACAAGACTTTTTTCAGGGATCAGAAAAGACCTGATCTGAGCAAACCTGCTCCTTCCACCAAGAGGCAGTGCCTGAAGGCCACCATGTAACCATCCTTTTTCCACTTCCTCTGACTCTAATGTGCAAAGAAAAGTTAGCAAAGCTCCAGGCCAGAACCAGTGTGAAGCTTTCCTATACAACAGAGAGTGCAGATTAAACCTAAAAGTTAAGGTGGGGACCAGAACTGAAAACGTTGGTAGCTTTTGTGTGGACATGGATTCTGTTTCATTCAGGCCCTAATTGAAACATTAATCACAGTTCATTAAATGTCTTTGAACTGATATTTGTCAAACATTCCAGTTCCCTGAATTTTCCTCTTGTCATTGTTTAAAAATTTTCATTTCTTTTTTGACTGGTTGCCACAGAGAAAGATAAATTACTAGCCCTGGAGAAGGATCCCATGGTACACTGCATGCTGGGACTTTCACAGCAAGTTTCTGCTCCAGGGATCAGGGCAGACACAGTGAGCTGTAGTTATTGATGGCATGTCTCTGCCTCCCCTCATGTGTTCCCTCTACAGAGTTATCGACAGATATTTGGCACTCTCCATCCCCCAACCTCCTTGTTCTGTACCAGCAGAAAGGGTTTCCACCCCTACAAAGATGATTGTCGTGCTTGGCACCTGCTCCACACTGCCACGAACAAAACAGATTTACTCATTCTGAAATCTAATTAAATCTCTTACTGCCTTATTGGATGAATCATTTCATTTTTTAGTGACTTGTCCTAAGATTCCTGCAGATCCTTCTAATCCAGAGAGAAAAATAAACCAACAAACAAAAAAGCATGGAAACCAAAGTACTGGCACTGAAGTTTTGGGCTCAATTTGAGCAAATGTCTTGTCTGACCTTGGGAACATAGTAAGAAATCTGCCATTCCCTCAGCCTCGTCCCATGATCCAACAGGGAAGGTGATCCCAAATCCCTTTTTCATGACACTGAAGACATGGCTTAAAACCTGTAAAATTCATACAAATGTTTGATTTCACTTTTCATGCTTTGGGATTGGGCCCAAAGGCTTCATGGAACAACTAGATGAAGACAAACCAAGAAAAAAGTCCCAAAGACAGTAACACAGTTCCGGTATAATTCCTATTGAAGTCTGGAATCTGTTGGGGTTTTATTTTGTTGGTCTTTTGGGGTTTTTTTAAGGTTTATTGGGTTTTTTTTATATCCTGAGTTAGAAGGCACCCTCAAGATTCATCAAGTCCTACTCCTTGCACTGCACAGCACCATTCCCAAGAATCCCACTATGTGCCTGAAAGCACTGTCCAAACACTTCTTGAACTATATCAGGATTGGTGCAGTGACCACTTCCCTGGGGAGCCTGTTCCAATGCCCATCCACCCTCTGGGTGAAAAATCCCTTCCTAGTAACGAACCTAAACCTTCCTTGATGCTGCTTCTTGGCATTCTTCATGTTCTGTCTCTGGTCACCAGAGAGAAGAGGTCAGTACCTGCAATGAGATCTTCCCTCAGTCTTCTCTTTTCCAGGCTGAACTGACCAAGTGACCTCAAGTGCTCCTCATTTGGCTTCTTTACTCTTCTTTACTCTTCTTTACTGTTCTTTTGCTAAATTGTTAAGTTCAGCATAAGTTATAAGTTAAGTGCTGCTTAGTGTTGTTCTTGTGCTAAGTACTAAGTTTGACTTTGAAGACTTAGGCTAAGTGCTGTTAAGTGTTATTCATTTGTTAAATTGTTAAGTTATAAGTTAGGTATAAGGTAAGTGTTGTTTCTTTGTTGAATTGTTAGGCTTAAGGTATAAAGTAAAGTACCGTTAAGTTTGAGTGCTGTTAAGCTTTTAGGCTGCATTCTTTTTTGTCCTCGTTCTCACTGTCCTTTTGTGATAGGCACCAAAACACACACACACACTCACACACACACTCAGGTATATCCACACACCCCTAGACAGTTCTCAGGTAATTTCTGTTTTGATTGCCTGAAATTTATTTGGTTTTGTTGTTGCTTGTTCTTCCTTAGTGTGCCTTAACTGTGCTGTAAGTTGAGTGAATCTTGTCAATGAACTTTGTTGTGCTGTCGCTTAATATTAAATCTGGTTTTTGCTCATACCTTTGCCAATGATTTTTTAAAGTGATCTCAAACACTCAGATGTAACACTTCTATTCCATATAGACCTCCATGTGTCCCCTGTGACCTCTCACCTCAAATCTTAGCTACAAATACTTTCCACCACTACTCTAAATTTCCCTATTTTTCACTTTTTTCTTTTTCAAGACCAGGTGTCTTCCCTAAAACCAGTAAGGCATTATGGAATATCATTTGTACAAAAGCCAAAAGACTTTTCTTTAAAGTTATGCCAAATTTTTGCTTTTTTGAGGATGGGGATGTTTTATGCCCAGAAGCTCATGATTTGAGGACAGATGTAATTTAAAAGAGATAAAGAGAACCAGGCACACTTTTGAGGGCAGACACTAGTAATTAATACCAAGTTTTTGGACTAAATATGAACAGGATCAGACTTTTTAACCCAGCAAACTTCAATGAGGTATATTCACTACCAAATAATGAATACTTGCTGGACCCAATATCTCAGTTAGAAATTGTCTATTTTATCAAATTTTGAAGACTTTGTCTGGGCAAAACATATTCAAATCATTTGGTAGTAAGTGATACAACAAAAAGGAGTTTTTAAGATGTAGGTGGAAGTTAGGCCATTTGTATAGAGGGCCTATATTTGGTAGAGCTCATGGGCAACAGTGGGGGTTTTGATTAACAAGCTGACAAAACCAGAAGCATTGGCAGAGGGAGAGGGGTCGTGAAAGAGTCAGAGACCAGCAATAGGGGACTTGTAGGGAATCAAAAACTTCTGCAGAGCTCTGAAGAGAATGACAAGAAGGTTTAACATGCTAGACTGCTGACTCAGGAGCTGACAGCCATCTCTGTTTAACAGGGTTGTATTGTACTTTCTCTTCATTTTCAGCAACAGTTGCCACAGTTCATCCCTGCCACTGCGCTGCTATAAAAAGCTAAATATTGTTATCTAAACACAGAGGGAGGGAGGGAAGTCAGACAGGTTTAGAAATCCACCATTACAAAACCAGAAGAAACAGTGCTGGAGAGAGAGCCTAAAGGGGAGATTGTTCCCAACTGTACAAAAGACTCCACCTGTGTCATCCCATCCCACTTGAATTCTTTCTCCCCAGCTTAAACAGAGCCATTATATATATATACATATATATATATATCCCCACTGTCTGCATGAAAGGTTCATTTTGGTAGTGCCGCACTATCATAGCTGTTTAGCAGCACAGGGTATCTATCAAATATAACACAGGAAAGGAGATGATTTGAGGATAATGCATTAAATAGATAATACAGTTGCAAAGCTGTTGGGACTTAATTATGGGATGCAAGCAGCCACTGCATCTGCACCACAGGCACCTGGGAACACAGCAAAATGAATTATTTTCCATGTGTATGTCATACTGATGACTCTTTTCTATTGACACTCTTGATACTGGCAGCAAATTAGACTTTTCCCATTCCAGTACATGCTAACTGAAAGGTGATTTCAAGTCTGTGCATATTCACAGACTAAACTACAATCTGGCAGCTTCAAACAAAGGAAGGAGAGAAGAACAAAGCTTTTGGCTTTTTTTAAATGCTACTGGCTTCCTTGTGCAACAGACTGTTAAATCCTATTAGTAAAATTTCCCCAGGAGTAGCTACAATGATTGAGGAATGTGGCACTCTTGATTGCCATGATGCTTAAATATCCAAACATTTTGTTTGAGGACAATATTTTTAACTTTTTTTTGGATAAAAACAGTGGGAAGACAAACTGTACCACCTTGGGGCCTCTGAGGCCACCGAGTCAGACCAAACCCTTCGGCAGAGTTTGGATGCTCTTGTGATCACAGAGCCTGATCCAGACATCAGAGATGTCAATGGACAATGTCACCTGACGGGCTTTCAACAAAGCTTCTCCACATTTGAGTTCCCTCATTATTTAACCTACATGGGAGATGACAAGTCCCTGAGAGGGGAACACCAGGTTAGGAGAGACTCTCTTTGCACAAAGAGTTATGTTTCTTGTGTTGGTACGTGAGCAAAGAAAATCCCTTCCCACTAGGGATTGATTTTGTACAATTGACATATGCCTGTGTTTTGGATGTCCTTTTAGTTGTAAACAATGAATCACACAAGGAAACTCTTTATTCAGCTCTTGACTTGTTTTAACTATGACCTGAGCTCTTCTGTTTCAGTAAAAAAATTCAACATTTTTTTAAAGGAGTGGTTTGGCTTTAGCTCCATCTCTAGGGGGGGAAAGAAAAGGAAAAAAACCCAAAAGTTATCCATTAAAAAAAAAAGATTTCAACTGACCAATTCAGTTCTTCAGCACCAGAAAAGATATGGCTCTAAACCAGGTTTTCATTTGTGTTCAAGCTGAAGTTAACTCTCTGCTTGTGAATTCCATTTCTTTAAGAAGGGAGATATTCATAAAGATTAAGCAAGAGATGGTACATAAAAATCACTGTAGACATAAAACCCCACTTCAGCATCATAGTGACATTAACAACCACTCATTGAACTGGGGATATTGAAGCAGATCTTAACTTTCCTGAATCTAAAACTCTTCCTCGTATAAAAATGAACAAAAAGAAAGGCAACAAGAAATTTAGTATGATTACCTTCCAACAGCTATTCATTCAAAAAAAGCATAACATCTAATGATATGGTGTTGGAAGAGCTGAACTAAATTGCTTGAAAGATGAAGTGCTGCTTAGTGAGTAAGAGTTTTTTGGTGGTCTATCCTTTTGTACTAGTTTAGCTCAACCTTGCTTATAGTTTAGGGAGCTGCCAAAACTCAGTTTGGCAGTGATGTTACTGTGTTTGAGGAGTTCTTCTTTCTCCTTAGGCTTTTTCATTTTCTGTAATTCACTGATCATTTTTATTAGTGTGACAATCTTTAAAATTAAGTATTTAAGTAATGTATATGAAGATTAAAAAAATCAAATACTGATTACTTGCAAATATAAAATAAAGAGTAATCAAGCAAGGGCATGAGGAAGAAGAGAGAGTAACTTGCTGTTGTATAAGAAGAAGACTATATAGTTTACCTAAACTGTATTTCATGGAAATACAGAATGGTTTGGATAGGAAGGGACCTTTAAAGATCATCTCATTCCAAATATCCTGGCATGGGCAGGGACATTTTTCATTAGGTCAAGATGCTCAGAGCCCCATTCAATCTGGCCTTGACCAGTTGCAGGGATGGGACATCCACAACTTCTCTGGGCAAGCTGTGCCAGGGCCTCATCCACCTGATGGTAACAAAGTCTGTCAAATATCACTTCTTTCAATATGTTTGAAATATCATAGAATCCTACGGTATAATCTGAATTAGAACTGACCCACAATAATCATCAGTTCCAACTTCTGGCACCGCAAAGGAAACCCCAGGAATCCCACCATGTGCCCAGGAGCATTGTCCAAAAGCTCGTCTAGCTCTATCAGGCTCTGGGCTGTGACCATTCCCTGGGAGCCTGTTCAGGCCCAGGCACCCTCTGAGTGAAGAACCTTTCTCTAATATTCAACCTAAACCTCTCCTGACACAACTGCAGGCCAGCGAGTGTCTTCCCCTCTGTAAAGTTATACTTAGCTTCTGTAGTGTATAGTTATAACCAAAATAACTGTTTGAAGACATTGTTTTCCATTGCACGCTTTCACAAGTGTGTTTCTCAGTCAACGTTCTCAACTTTGCAGTATTTTTTCAGACACTTTTCAGTATTTTATAGACACCGTTAGTGTGTTTTAACTCACTGCACATTCCGAGTTTTCTTCACAAAGTATATTACTGTTAGCTGTAATTAGTAAATTTTGTTTAGTCTTCCAGAAAATCCATCTACCATCTATCCACCTACTTTGGCTATCTATACCCAAAATACACCAGCACCTCTGAAGGCAGGCATGTGCAGGAAAGACCCATCAGAAGGCAAGTGAATATGTAATATCTCCATTAAATATTATTTTTATGAATGATAGAAAGTGCTCAAGGAGCAAGGTTTGAACTTGAGCAGAATGCAAAGCACAACATGAGTTTCTAAGGAAATGTTTTCCTCCAAAGACAAAGAAGATCAAGACCTCAATCAATGAAAGCAATTTGGAATACTACAGCCTTGCTGTGGGTTTTTATCACAGCTGGGAGAGCTGAGCAAGTGTGCTGAAACAGAGTGAATCTCTTCAAGGTGAATAAATATATGCACAGTCATAGAAGGACATCTTCATTTCCTACATTGTTACTGTGTAAATTATGAATTCCATCAGTACATATATCCTCAAATTTTACTGTAATAGCTGTCTGGGCTTGAGGGTTTGCATGAACCAAGCTGGACAGAGAAAGTTTTCCAAAGAGACCTGCAAAAATAGAAACAGGGATGAATCCTTCACCCCATATTGGATCAAGAGATGTCAGAGGTGTGCTCCTCATCTTGGGAGTGTAGGCTGGGTCCCAGTGAGACATTATCAGCCAGGGCATAGGAAAACTGAACCCCTCTGAATGTTGTGACAGTCCCTTTGTTTAAACAGATATCATTCAAACGTGTCTTTGTAAAGTCTTCAGCATAGCCTGGAGATGTTGCTCAATATTTGTGTGTGCCTCAGTTAAGTGTTGATACTAGAAGGCAGCAATAGCGAGAAAGAAAAATATCTGCATTTCAACCTGTCTGACAGCCCTCTGCCTTATTACAGCCCTCAGGATTTTCTGACCATTGCAACAGATCATTTTCTGATTATTTTTTAACACTGGTAAATGCTGATCAAAGACACACTTCAGACAGTGAAAGTCTAGTAAATTAAGGCGGATATGAAATGTTCTCTAGAGCTCATAGGTTAGGACTTTTTATTTTAAAAGTACTATATGCTTCATTGCAGCCCTTCAATAACACACACACACAATTAAATCAGGCAAATCAATCCCTAATGTGCTGGAATTACGCCAGTAATTAATCTGTTTAACTACTGAGACCGAAAGAACAGTTGGGAAAATGCATCCCTTTTCACCTGAAATAACAGTGTTGTATCTTAAGTTCACAAGGCTCTAACGGCTCTGTAAATATTATTCTGTAATTTAGTCATGACAGCTGTCTAGTCTCTGTACCTGACCTCTTCCATAACATGGGATGATTCATTGTGCTTAAGTCCTTTTGATACTTTTATCCAAAAAAAGGAAAAAGCAAAGGGAGACAAGAAAAGAAGAGGCAGCTGTGACTGTTTAACCTGAAGAAGAGAAGGCTTCCCATTAAAGTATATAAATTCCTGAAGGAAGGATGCTAAAAAGGATTTAGCCAGGCTTTTTTCAATGGTACTCAGTACCCAGGAACAATGGGCACAAACTGAAACACAGGAGTTTCTCTCTGACCATACGAATACATGTGAGAGTGACCAAGCACTGGCACAAGATGCCCAGGCAGGCTGTGGAATCTCAATTCTTGGAGATATTCAAAAGTGACTGGACATCTGCCACTCTGGACAATT
This sequence comes from Argya squamiceps, assembly GCA_037834095.1. NCBI lineage: Eukaryota > Metazoa > Chordata > Aves > Passeriformes > Leiothrichidae > Argya > Argya squamiceps. The sequence continues at coordinate 146,713,406 of JBBMKD010000102.1, forward strand.
AGATCTTGGGGGACACGTTTGAGTTATGGAGTTGGACCACATGGTAGACAAAGGCCCTTTCCAACATCAATGATTCTGTAAGAAAAGAGAGAAAGGAGAAAAAATAGAGAGGGAGGGAGAGAGAAAGGGAAGAAGAGAAGGAGAAGGAGAAGCAGAAGGAGAAGGAGGGCTAGTTTCTAAAGACACAATCAAGGACAAATGCTCAATTGGTCTAAATCGATCAGAGGAACTTGTCTAATAGTACCTATTTATTTTCTCTTCAGTAAACACGTTCCCTGTCACATCATGTAGACCTCCCACGCAGTTCCACATTTCTCCTATTCTGATCAAGGATGTATCTCTGGTTATACAAGGCACTGACTCTCTTCAAGAATCTAAGCAACCAAAGAGAAAACAAATTATTAAATGGATCTGCTGGAGTAAAAAAAGAAACATTACATTTAGGAGCATCTGATCCTCCATCTCCTAGCAGTTGGGACACATAAACTATTAAAAACTCGGGCTAGTGCCTAGACCAGCTGATCTCTGCTCCCCATGTTCTCTCAGAAATTAAAGTGTACATCCTGCAAACCAGACATTCATCACCTACCATTTAAAACCCTATTACTTTATTCTGATTTATACTTGATCAATAAAATAAAAAAGTACATTAACTATGAAAAAACACATAAATGTCTATTAATTTCCTATTAACCCACAGCTGTAAGAAGGTACATCAAACTGCAGGCTATTCCTAATGAAAAAAGCATTAAGAATACAACAGAAATATAGCAGAACACCTGGTCATTAAACCATGATGATTACAATAACCAATAACCATGATGATCACAAACTATTAATGCCATAATGACCCATCTTCCATGGCATTAAAGAGTGATACATATGTTAATTTATCTATGCAAAGAGATTATACTGAAAAGCTATGAATGTTTAAATTATTAATATATGTAGGAGCATTATTGGTTTGGGTCGATTTTTGGAATGTGAGCTACAAAAATAAAACATGTTCAATCTGCTAGTTCATATTTATTCCCTCCAACCTTCTTAATAGAGATGTTTGGCCAAGCATTTTTCTATTTATTTTCAAAAATATTTTGGAATGAAGGGAAAATTCCAATTAACTAGAGTAAAATTCTTATGACCTAATATTTTAAAAGAAAAATGTGAGAAACAGTAATTGCAGCACTAAAATTTTTTGTCTGACATCTAGCCTGGGGGAAAAAAAAATAGCCTGAAAAATACATGAATTGATTAATCAGGAATTTAAATGGCAATATGTAAATCAGAGTTCCATCACAGAATCATAGTATAATCTGAGTTGGAAGGGGCCCACAAAGGTCATCAAGTCCAGCCCCTGGCCCTGCACAGGACAGTCCCAAGAGTCACACCAAGCGCCTGAGAGAGTTGTCCAAACTCTCGAACTCTGCCAGGCTTGGTGTTGTGACACTGCCCTGGGGAGCCTGTTCAGTGCCCAACCACCCTCTTAGGGAAGAATCTTTTTCTAAGTGTGATAATAGATCCTTTAAAATAATATATATTTTTTTTTTTTCTTAAGACAGCAGGCTTGGATGAAATACAATAACATCAAAACAGTAGAAATCACTATGGTATTTGACTTTACACCAGAAACAACTTGCACAAGAACTAGGAGGATATGAAACGAATATGTAGATGTTGAACTTTTTACAACCCGTTGACTGATAGTTTTTGACATGAAATTGCAAACAGAGTGTATATTTAGTTGGGTTTCTAAGCAGAAAATGCTGTAAAGAGAGGTTACTGAGACACACAAAACTTGTGCTTTTATCAACTGTCAATCTATTTATGAAAGAATAAAGAATAATATATTGGCCCCTTTCCCCTTGGAAATTAGTGACTTTGGAAAAATTCATGACTTTTGAGTGTAACATAGTCAGAAATGATAATATGACTGTTGGATACATAAATTTGAGGATTTTTTGAATGCATGAACAGAAAATACACAGGCTCTCGATTTGATAAAGTATCACAGCTGTAGGATTGCTCCTTCTAGTTCAGGTCTCTACTCATCCATTTTCATCAAAATATTACAAAGGTCACATGGGTAACTTACACTGCCACTAATTATTACATACAGATCTGAAAAGTGAATGAAAGATTCCTCTATCTTTCAGGTAATCACACAGAAAGATCTAACCTAGACTAAAAAGCTCAGACAAGAAATAAGTCATGAACTGTCAACAGGCAAGGTACTTAACCATCAGAACAACTTATCAACAGCTATGATCGATTTTCTATCCCTGGAAAAATTTAAATAAATATTGAATGTTTTCCTGAAAGCTCCACCACAATTCAAGGAGAGTTAATGGTCTTTAAAAGGAATGAGTTAAAGCATGTCCTATGGCTTGGCTTACGCATTTTACACTGGACAGTTACTATAGTGTCTCTTGGCTCTAAAAGCTGGTACAGAAGAAAAAAGCAAGATATTCAAGAGTTGTAACTAGGGTTTGAGGGCTAGAATTTAGTATTTTCCTATTTAATTCTTGAGTGGATGACTTGTGAATTCCGTCATAGTTACTGTTTCTAGTATGTTTAGATAGGGAGATCTATCACTGTTCAAGCTTATTTTACATTAGTAACCTGATGCTGAATTTTTGTGAAGGCTGGAAACTAGAATCCTTAGTTTCAAAGAGAATCTTGACTATAACATGAAGTCATGGTCCTTCAGCTTCCCATTGAAAGTTCTGAGAAAGTTCAAGGGAAAGCTTAGCCATCTGCTAAAGGCAGACATTTGCTAAAGGCAGCTCTGCTTTTCCAAAACAGCCCCCTTCTGTCCAGTCATTACCACCCCAAGCCAACTAAACCTTGTGAAATCGAATTGCTTAACTCATCCTTACCCTGTAATTTGGATCTCTTTCCCAAGGAGCCACTTCTGGTTTCCACAAATATCCTCTGAGACCATGAGGAAAAGGTAATTGTATATTCTTTGCTACAAATACCCCGCTCAAACTCATTTCACACAACTTCTACCTGGTTATCTTTACGATTGGAATTGTGAGGTCTTGGCTGTAAAGACAAATAAATCAATCAACCAATGCAGGATATCTTATTGTGAGGACCCTGATTTTATTCATAGACTCATAATATTGTTTAAGTTGGAGGGGATATTAAAGATCATTTCATTCCAAGCCCTCTACCATGGGCAGGGATACCCTCCACTAGACCAGGTTGCTTTAAGCTCCATCCAGCCTGCCCTTGAACTGTTCCAGGGATGGAGCACCCACATCTTTGGGCAGCCTGTGCCAGTGTCTCACCACCCTCACAGGGAAGAATTTCTTCCTTACGTCTAATCTAACTCTATCCTCTTGCAGTTTAAAGCCAATCTCTCTTGTCCTATCATTACATTCCCTTGCCAAAAGTCTCTCCAGAAATCTTGTAGGCCTCCTTTAAGTACTGGCAGGCTGCAAAAAGGTCTCACTGGAGCCTTATTTTCTCCAGACTGAATAACCCCAGCTCTCTCAGCCTGCCTTTGCAGGAGAAGTTCTCCAGCCCCTTGACAATCTCATGGCCTCCTCTGGACTCACCCCAGTAGGTCAATGTCATTCCTATGCTGAGGACCCAGGTGGAGTCTCACTGGGACTGAATGCTGGGAGAGAACCACTTCCCACCACCTGCTTTTGCTGCAGCCCAGCACTCAGCTGGCTTTCTGGGCTGCAAGTGCACATTGTTGTTTTGTTGTATTGCCAAGGATCAGTAACTTGACAAAGATCTCGGGAAGTTCACAGAATTCACACTGTGAGAAATAATGCAGAGCACATTAACATATTAACATCTTTTCTCCCTCATATATTCATTTCAATTAAATAAATCCACTCTAAAGCCTAATTTTGACTCTGTCAGACATCTTTTATTATGTTATTATGATCACTTGTAATAACATAAAATCAGTGATGTAAATCTATACATAACACATGTTAGTTATTGGTTTTCTAAGTGTATTGAAAATCCAATCTACTTCCAGAGGTTTACAGTGCCTCAACATTTAAATCTATATCAAAGCATCCTTTCCACAAGTAGTTTCACGATGACCAATTTAGTCAAACTTTGATGTACATCCCCTCTACAGTGCTTAACGTATTCTAAAAAGCCAAGAATATGGCAAACAGGGATTATTAAATATCACCAGCCTAGGTGCAAAAAAAGCTTTACAGAGATTAATAAAACTACAAGGGTAATAAAGAAAAACCTTTCAACTCATGGGAAAATAATAATCCCTTTTATAACATTTCTGATATTTAGGGTTATTGAGGATGGAATTACTTTGTCTTAGTTATTGATTTCCAAGCCTTCATGATTACTCTTCTTTAAACATTGCAGAGTCATACTGTGCTTTGCTGCAGACTCTAAACCAACAGTAGAGCACTGGAGTCCCAAAACCACAACATTCCATGTGAGGTCTTTTTTCCATCTTCAACTGACACATGAAACCTCTGTTTAGACCACCTTTTTTATCAAAAGAAAAATTACATCCCAGCTACCTCCCTTCCTTCCTCCCTCCAGCTTGCTATTCAGTGGTTAACAACACTCTTTGTAGATAATTATTTCTTCTTTTACATTAATCAGTAGGAGCAGTGACTCACTCCACCAACAAACATGAAAGTGCTGCTAGGTCATCTGCCCTTCCCTCCACTGGAGCAGAAGGTATAAGCCTCTGCTCAATTGGCTCAATTCTTTATGCTCAAATATCTCTATCTCCTATTTTTTCAGCCTAATAGGCAAGTTATCAGTGAATTTTCTCTTTAACTGGTGATTTGGAAGCTCTCATTTTCACTTCTAGAAATGGATAAATGAACATTTCAGAGAATCATGATTTCAAGCAGATGAAAATTACACTGATGAAAGACCCTTCTATATTTCCATGGTAGTCTCAAAGACAGTTTTGGTCTGTCTTTCTAGCACAATAAGAGTCAGGCTCAGAAATCTAAAACCATCATGACATCCATTAGGAACTGGCACTCACAAAGCCAGAGGCCCCATCCTGGGATGTACTTGGACCATGATGCCCATTTGGAGCAGGGAGCTGCACCAACATCCTACATACACAGAGACATGGAGAACATGGCACAGAGAATAAAAGCTACAGAACAGCATCCAACACTTTTTCTTGTTCAGAAAGCAGGAGTTTGCCATCTACAAGGCAAGAATGCATGAAATTCCAGCTGTGTTCTTCCCATTGCCCTTCAAACTTGAGAAAAAGGAGATTTTTGTTTGTTCTCCTTCAAGAGCTATTTTCTTGATTAAGCAGCTCCTTCACCTGCCCTGACTGAGGCTGCACTTGGACAGCAGGTAAAGGGATACTGATTTTACATGAAGCCTGTGGCAGGGAGATCCTTGGCCATAAGGTTCATAGAAAGAGCATAATTACTGTTATGGTCTTTTCAGTGGTCATTACATATATAGAAGAGAAGAGAGGAAACTGTGGTATATCTAATGTGGTAGAAAGGAAACTGAAGCCATTACAGATATCTTAATCTCTGCTCAGTATTTAGCAGAAGAGTCTCACCACACTTCAGCCTCTCAGTCGGGAGAAATTACAATGCCCTATGAATAATAGATGAAGTGCTATTTTGATGATGTAAATTAGTATTAATGCAGAAGATTATTTTAATAGTGTGCATAAATGGAATTTTCAGTGCTGAAAGGAACCCTAATTAAATCTGATTCTTTCAACCATTCGCTGCTATGCCACTCAGCATTTTGGCAGGGGGGAGGCTGTTTGTTTTCCCTAACACTTATTTCTGTCTCCTCTTTATATCATTTATTGTTATATTTAGTCACTACAATCAAAAAGTAAAATAAAACCCTAATGATAAAGTCAAACAAGAAGCCTTTATTAATGCAGAGCACGCCATACCAGAAGGAAAACATGCCAGTACCTAGGGAGAGTCATCCTGGGGACAGGCATGCTTTAATGCTAGGAAGCTGCAGAAACTACTTTCCATTCCTCTTGCTTGTTTGTAACAAAACTTTGGAATTTCATCAGCACAGAACAGCCAAGAGCTGTTCCCGTAGAGACCCAAGGGATTTTGCTGCCTTGACCTTCTCTTTGCCCATTGCACACAGCATATACAGCGTGTACTGCTGGGTGATATACACTCATCATTACCACATAATTGGAACACTGCATTAGACCTGGCTTGGGAAAAACAGGCAGTCACATCACATCTTTCAAAGGTTTTTTGTCCCACAGGAATTTCCCATTCAGCAGGCATCTACCCAAAGCCTGCTCACATAAGAGTGACTTCCCTATCTGGACTGACCTTCTGCAAGCTCAAGTACTTCTAAATAATGTTTTCTAATCCATGTGCAGGAAAAGAATTATATCAATGAGATTACTGTACAACCTGTCACGTGCTGTGTTAGTCTTTTGAGCAATATTTATGACCATGTATTGTGCTATAAAGCATAATTAACAATGACAAAATATCAATGGCATATTAATCTGAAGAATCATTATTTTTATGTTTTATGACAGGGCTGTTCCATAATTTATTGTAAAGCTGCTTGGTGTTGTAAATACATTGTGTAATAGTTTCTAATATATGTTCACGATACGTTATTGCAGCACTGAGATTAAAATCAGGTGTTTATTAGTGAGGCATTTTTAATCTCATACAAATTATAAAGGAGAAACCAGGAGTGACTCACCAGCTTGGTAGAAATTTGAGTTAATGAAATACTTACATGAGAACAATAGTTGCTGTCAAACTGTAAGGCCATTGAAAACAGACTGCAGAGCTTCTGCATTCAGGACACCATGTGAGGCTTATTTCAAGTTCATTTCATTTGCTTTTGTTGTGATGTTGATACAGATATAAATGCCTGTTTACAGATAAAAAATAGTTTAAAATAGATTTTTGAATCATTCCCCTGGATAAAGAAAGCCATGAGGAGTTTAAGTTTCTGTTGTTCTCCTGCAACCTTCAATAACATCTCTCTCAGGTAGGGATAGAGGTTATCACCCCTGCACATCCAGGTTTTCCTCCTCCATAGATGCCACTGGCTCCTCCAACCTGTCAACAGAGAAGATGGCATCAGTGCACCTCAACCAAGTCCTGAAGAATTGATAGAATTACATGGAAAAAAGTAAAGAGGGGAAAAAACCCACTGTGATCAAGGCACAGGTATTTGTGCTGTACACATCTATCCTCCAATCAAGTCATACCTGTTTCTCCTCCTGAATCACATTTTTCTACTAAAGACAACATAATTTTGAAGTGTGCACTCACCATTTCTGTCTCCTCCAGATCCATCCCACCTTTTCAAGGATACTCACAAAATGTGCCCCCTGACCCCTTGATGGCCAGCTCAGCTTGCTCTGGGAAGGCAGCTCTGCTCACTTGACTGACTCTCCACAGCTCAGGTTTTTGGGGGTTCCCCCCTCACCCCTTTGATGGCATCTAACCACAGAACTAGACTAGGAGAATAAACAGATTAATTGACCAAGTGGCACCCGGGTCAGACTTGGGTGTAAACACAGCATAAAATGTATTGCAAAAACAAGGTTTCCTGAGCAAACCAGTTAAATTCACAAACTCCAGTGGGCTTGGGGAAATGTCAGTTCAGGTCCATCACCAATAAATCTATTTCAACACTAATATCTGTGGTCACACTTAATTTTCTTCTGTGACTTGTGTTATGTGACTGGGTTGTGCTTCCTTCTGTGCTATTCTTCAAGGACCAGCATCAGGGGGAGACTTTTCAGTAAGACCTTCAAGTTGCACAAAAATGGGAGGTTAAAATAATATGTGGCTAATAATTAACTCATCTTCTCATAATTTTAAATTCCTCATAACACTATATTAAAAAATACAGTGCAGTCATAGTCTTAAAGGTATATCATTGCCATCACTGTCATAAAAATTGCTCTCAGAGAAGCAATAATCAGAACTCCAGCATCGCATATTCTCAGCCAACTTTCAGGGTTTGTAATGTGTCACTGCCACTTGTCTGCAGTCATTAAGGAGGTCATCTGACAAGACAGACCTGAACTTGGACTTCAACATTTTCATCATGGAAATTTAAGCTTCACTCAGATGCATTGACCTGAAAGAGGCACTTAATCAAAAGGGATCTCTGCTCAGAAAGGGAAAGCTGAGGTTTTTCCAGTAATGGCTAAAAATATGATTGTCGTGGCTGTGCATTTAATTGCACATCTGTTTGCAAGGTTATGATTTCCATTCCAGTTCACTGACACTTATTTTCAAGACACTTCCAATCTGATTAGAAATTCTGCATGTAAGTCTAGCAGCCACAAAACTAGGAAAGAGGTGTGTTGTAGCTGAAGATAAAAAGTGACATCTTAAAATGCTCCTTAACATTTTCCAAATACTCTGAGTACATCTTCTTAGGAAAGTTTGTTTCTTCTTTGACTTTCTTCTGAAATGTAGAGAATTTTTTTTTTTTAACTCAGCTAAGTTCAGGCTTCATTCCTAATGCAGTAATGATTAAATAATTTGTGTCTATTTTACTTTCACCTTGAATTTCAAGATTAAGGTCTTTATATTTGGATGTCAGCTCAAAAATTAAAGCCCAAAAACAGACAGATGTGGAGGACCACTGAGTCCTTTGTACTGCTCACCTCTCTCATCCAAGTAGTGGCATATTTCTGGAAGAAAATTTTGAAATCTTGTCAGTGTTTTTTGTTGCAATATGGTGTGGAGAAGGCAGGCAGCTGTAATGTGCACTACTGAAAGATAATTTTGAAAAAGTAAGTCGTGGAATTTGATGGGGATGAAATTTTGTGTCCTTAGGAGGGTCTGTGGTACCAAAGAAGTGCTGTTAACCTTAGCAGGGAATTAGGGGCCCTGGAAAGATAACTCTTTCCAGTGCAGTATCCTCATCACTCAGGCAAGGGAAAACCACCAGCTGCTGCTATTGAAACAAGTTCAGGAATGAGCACTTTCATGTCTTTCATCTACCTTGTGAATAGCAAGAAAACATTTCCTTCCAGTGGTTTCTTTTGTTAGAGTTTTTACCCAATTCCATGGACTCAAGTGAGTTCTGGGCTGTGTTGACAGCAGATGCTGACTTGTCCAAGAAAAAGACAGTAACATGGGGCTTTCAACTTTTTTCAATCTCTCCTCAAATTTTCCTCTTGCACCTTCAATTTACATTGCTGTCATACTCCTAGAAATCTGAATACCATGCATAAAAGTCAGAATATATATTTATAGTTTTCAGACAATAATTTTGCTGTTGCAATGTGACCCTGTTGAGTTCTACCAACTCAACATCTTCATTTCATTTCTTTTTGGAGAACGTTTCTGGTGGAAATGTTGCAGCTTCAGGTTAGATTCATAAACATGAATAGGACTAACACCAGGCTCAGATCTGGGGGTACAGCAGTTCTTCCACATTGACTGGCCTCCGGCCTAAAGAACCTTCCTCTCAACACATCTTGGTCTTTCAAACAGTTCAGAATGATGCCACCTCCTTCCTTTCACTCACCATGTAAAGTGGCAGGACAGGGGACACAGATATCCAGTTTTTCATCCCCTGACATCTAAATTGGAAATGCTTATTGTGTTTTTCCAGATCTCTTTCTTTGGCCTTATTTGTGCACCTTCTGTCAAAAGAATGCTGAACAAGCCTCTGGAAAACCAAAAGGTAGGTATCCTGAAGTAGGCACATTGATGGATACTTCAGAAATTACTTGTCATTAGCTATCTGGATTTCTAAAATGCAAATAATGATTGTTACTTACCTTGAGGGCATACGGGGAAGATTAATTCATTAACTGTGTTCAGAAAGCAGAACAGTATCTTTTGGCTCCTAATTTAAATTCAGTAGCCAATGTTAAGTTCCTAAATCAATATGTAAAGATGTGAACAAAAAAGATTGGTCTTTCAAAGGAGTTTGTGTCCATTCATCTCTCAGCAAGAACTCTCCTACTCTCTCTACTTTTAATTGACTCAGTTGAGAATTGGGAACCTCTGACCATTATGATCTATATTTGTGTTTGTCAGAGGAAAAATCCAGCCTAAATAATGTGGTTATTATACTCTCCACAGCAGCAGCTATCCATGATTAAAGTGTTATTCTCATTAACTTTATTATAAGCCTCTGCAATAAGAAGATACTTCACTAATGGGAACTTTCTGAGACTGCCTCTACTCTGATTAAATGTCTTTTGTGCATATTTGCAATTGCAAACATACATACACATATATAAACATTTCAAATGTCCATGCCATACTCTTACCTCTGCATAACCATGGAGTAATTTTCTCTCCTCATAAAACAGACAGTATGTTGTCTTTTCCTTTCTTTTATTTCCTCCCTATTTCATGGATCATCTGACCATAGTATTTTCATGTTATAGAAGGAATAGAGAGGATGTGGACCTGCATGTCAAATGGAGCTTTCTGCACTCCTCTTATCCTCTAATTTCGGTTTACATGTCAATTTAATTCCTTTCAACTTCCTCTGAAATATCTGATGCTGTCAGGTGATGTCATTGGTTGAACATGAAGACTAAATTGTTAAATATCATTTCATTATTACTCTTCAGGGTTTCTACCAGTTGCCTAGATGTTGATGAAAGAACTCTTTCCTTCTTAGGAATAATTTGTCCCTTGAGATGTTTTAGAGGAAGATTTTGCCTCTCTCTGAATCACTCCAGATTGCTGCAGACAGACATAGGTGGTAAGTGATCTCAGAATCACAGAATCACAGAATCAATTAGGTTGGAAAAGATCTCCAAGATCAACAAGCCCAAACTTTGACTGAACACCACCATGTCACATGTGGCACTGAGTGGACATCCAGTGATGAAAACTCCACCACCTCTCTGAGCAGCCCATTCAAATGTTTGACAACCCTTTCTGTGAAGAAATTCCTCCTGATGTCCAACCTGAATGTCCCCAGGCACAGCTTGAGGCCATTTCCTCTGGTCCTGTCACTGGTTGTCTGGGAGAAGAAATCAACTCCCCCCTAGCTCCTATCAGGGAGTTATAGGTCTCTCCTGATTATCATTTTCTCCAGGCTGAGCCCCTCCAGCTCCCTCAGCTTCTCCTCATCAGACTTGTTCTCCAGATGCTTCCCCAGCTCTGTTGCCCTTCTCTGGACATGCTCCAGCACCTCAATGTCCTTTCTGAATTGAGGGGCCCAGAACTGGACACAGGATTGGAGGTGTGGCCTCCCTGGTGCCCAGCACAGAGGGACAATCACTGGCCACATTATTGCTGACACAGAAGGCCAGGTGGCCACCTGGGCCTTCTTGCCCACCTGGGCACACACACACTGGCTCATGTTCAGAATGCCCCATACATCAGAGTGGTGCAGAGTGCTGGAGTGGGATTTTTGCTTTTGTCTGTAACACAAGGCCCATGGCATGACACAGACCTCTTCTGAGTGCTGGGCAACAGCCAGTAACCCCTTTATTGTTCCAAGCTCTTTTTATTGCTAGTTTGAATTTCCTATTGGTTGGGAATCTCTGCACTGCCCAGACCTTTAGCCAGTGGTGTGTCTGCATCCAGGGCTTACGTGGGGACACTGAGGTCTTTGTCCCCCTAGAGGCTTCTAGACCAAGCCAGGTCAGCCGAATTAGGTCTGTTATGATCAGACTTATTATATCCAGCTGTAAACCAGCTGTATATTGCTACATCTCCTCCCTTTGGCTTTATTAAGTATGCAAATCATTTCCTATTATCCCATTTGCAAGGGCCCTTTTGCAGGCAGGATAACAGAAGACAGCATGGGTTTAATTTGAATGAGGTTTTGACAAACTTAATTCTCCTCAGCCAGTGATGTGTCCCATGTACCACTGGAGTTGCAGCACTCACTTCCAGGAGCTGTCAGGTGAGATCACAATCTTTTAGGCTAGCATGTCACAGGTTAACTGCTTATCGTTACAAATTATGACCTAACACTAAAACAAGAAAACATTCAACATTTAGAATTGTGAGAAAAAAGAACAATTAACAGAAAAACAATTTGTAAACAGAAAAAACACTTTGCAAACAGAACAACAGTTTGTAAACAAATAGATTCTTTAAATGAGCTGTCATTTTAAGAGTCCCAGATCTCCATGAGGTAGATGAAGAAGCTGTTTTCATCACTGTTCTACATACAGTTCCACAAAGTCTGTTCAAGGGCTGAGTAGTTGAGCCATTTTAAGGCTAATTTGGGATACTTTATACCCTCTAATACAGTGGGCCCTGTCAAAAATCTGTTCCCACCCAGGCTTCCCATGCAGATAGACCATCCCTACCCCAGAGGTTAAGTGGGGCAGCAGTGATGTATGGCCAAATTGTAGCTGTTTGTCCTTCAGGATTCTTTACCAAAACTGGTTTGCTGCCCAAACAGCTTTGTGTGGTTCCTCTGAGGCCAGCAACAGTAGATGCAGCAGCTCAGGGCCATGATGGAGGCCAAGTGTGGGCAGAGATGATGGTGACATTTGTCCATATAATTTTGCACTCCCTGCCCCTGTGAGTACTGGAAGATGTCATGGCAAAGCCTTTAGTCTTCTTTGCATGCCATACTATAGAACTGGGCATTGATTTTTTATTATAAGTCTTATCACAGACTGTTATAAATGCTTTATTGGCCTGTGAAGGCATGTGGAATGAATTTTTATAGACTTTTCTGTACAACACATTTATTGTACATTTGTTAATAATTGTAAGGAATTGAACTTGTTGAAACAACTAATCCAGTCCAGCGTTTGCATGTTCACTTTGGTGTGAGCAGTTCTTTAATCACCCAAACACTTTCAATGGATTCTTCAACTCTCCTGCAATTGATTTGTGTGCAAATAAAACAATCTGGACAAGTCCAAGTGGTAACCACTTGTTGAAGAGGTGAACTTGCAGTACAGTCTGTGCTTAGCTAAGCCACTTGAGTCCAGCTGTGGAAACAATTCCATTTCAGGGAAGCATTTAATCACACAAAATAATTGCTTGAGATGACTGGGATTATGATGGATTTGCAAGGATTTCCAAGGCAAACGGGACACTGGGATAATGCAGTCAAGGCCTCCCATGTTTAGAGTTAATGGAGCACCAAGGAACTGTGTGACCAAAACTTCTCTCAGATACATCAGAACGTAGGGAACTCATTAAGCAACCAGGCATAGATTTACTGAACGGAAAAGGAAAAGCACTACCTTAGAAAGTATTTTTACTCCTGGCTGTGGTGTAACTCTAGCTGATGATCTGAGTTGATGAATTTACAACACAGATGGATCTGGCCTCACCCCATGCTCACTTCCAGCTGTGTTGGGATTTTTCAGACTCATTCTGAGAGATCTTCTAATTTCTATGGGTTCCATAATGCTAAAGGTCCACCAGCCTTGAGGATGATCTTATTTTTCCTCACTGTGTGATACCATGGTAACTCTCTTAGTTTCTTTCAGTTCTATTTTTCTACACTATGAAATAGCACAAAACTCTACCCACCAGCAAGCTGTGGTAAAAACAAAGCCCTTTGTAAGAGTAAAAGTCACTTTTGTTTCTAAATACTCCCACACTTTATGTATTGTGGAGGGGAAATGGAAATTAATATACCAGGTTTTTTTCTTGGTTTCTGCTAAGATTTTTATACTAGTTTTAACCCTTTAAGATACTGAATTAATACCTGGACAATGTCTGGAGTCTCCAGTGGGATATTTGAATGCACAGCATTATTAGAATAAGCTGTAGCTTACTTTATCAGAGAACAGAAATTATTAAGGAGCAGAGAGCGCAAAAGCCAGACTAACCTTTTTATGCTCCTTTGGTGGGAAAATGTTGTTCTTGTAGCATCTTTCTCATGCTCCTCTTTATTTCCCCTTGGGTGGTCAACAGCAGTAGCCCAGAGTGCAAGTCAGGTGATAAGAAGATTTCTCAGCAGGGTCTGAAGTCAAAAAAGATCCAGAATCACTGGAGCCAAAGCTGTGAAGATCTGCCAAATCTGTGCTTAGCCCAGCTCTGCTACAGGAAATTATTACCTGCCCTTACACCCTTGCTTTCCATCTGGCTTCCCTTTGGTTTCCTAAGCAAAAAAAATCAAGGTTCTTCATTTATAATTGCATAAGCGAGATGTCAATGGCACTTTGAGAATTATACTGTATTAAGTAGTCCACGTACAGCTCAACAAAGTGGCTGAGAGAAAAGATCTTGAAAGGCTTTGTATTCAATAAGTGAAGACGAGGAACACATCACACTAGAGACACTGATAAACAAAGGCCTTTATCTGAACATATGTCTACAACTATTGTCAAATGATTAAAGAATCATCGTTTTTTTACTTTGGAAGAATAGACAAATAAGTGATGTTTAAAGCTTTAAACAGTAAGACCTCTGGTCTCACCCTTTATTGATTCAGGTGCTATTTATCTCCATGTATATTTCCCTGCAGCTAAACCAAAATGGTTCGTGTTATACTCTATTCCATTCAGAAAAAAAAATAAAAATCAAACTTATCCTGCCAGGGAAGAAAGCCAAAATGTTGAAAAGATATGATGAATGAGTGTAGACATTAGCTGAAGCAGGAATACTGAACAAAAAATGCCAGGCATGGGCATGATATTGTTTTTATTTTCACTAGAAAATCTGAAGGCTGCCATTTGTTAAAAGATTTTTCTTTTTAATACTTAATTCTGCATAGACTGTATGCTGCCTATTTTTAATTAAATGTCTATCTCTGTCACACCAGTCCCCAAACAAACAGGCTGGAAACCAGAAAAGATACAGGGGCTGTTGTCGGTTGGTTCCTGAGATGCACAAGGGAGTTGCTCCATTCTGGCTCCAAAAACAGGAAGCCAATATTTTCTTCTTCCTCATGCAAGCTGAAATCTGCAGTCAAGAGAAGGCAATGGTAACCTTCTCCTCACTGGAGAATTTTCCTGGGTCACAAATCCCTTAGTCATTCAAAACTCGGCTCCAAAGCACAGCAAAGTTTTTTGGTGATGTTTCCATAGAACTTCAGGGTTTTTTCAGTTCTGCAAACATTGTGAAATACCCCACCACGTCCTCGACATCCAGAGATGACATGGGTTCTGGGGGACACTCACAACCCAGTAGAGAGCAGGTGGGACGTGCCAAAAAGTCTAAGATGGTGCTAAGTACTGAGTTTTGTCACAGTTCCTCCACACTGCCCATTCCAAACAAAAAGCAGTTCCTTCCATCATATGGCAGTGAACAAAATTTGCTCTGTCCTGCTCAGATTTTCCTTGGTACAAATCTGTTGCCAGGCTAAGATGTGCAGCTCTGCTGATACAGGGCTACAGCAGGAAAATCAGTCTCCCAATAAATCCATTGACATGGTCATAGATCCTGGATCTGGCACACATGTGGTCAGTTTGATGTCCACCCAGTGTCAGCTGGGCTCTCCTTGTACATAACTCCCTGATATTAAGAGCAGATATTTTCTGAAAAATCTGCCTGCCTGGAGCAGAGAATAAATTCCTGCTCACTTTTAATCTCAGAAATTCCAAGTCTGAGCTTGGGTGATACCCGTTAATATCAAGGCTTCTGGAAGAATTTAGGTGGATCTGTAGGTGCACAAATGTCTCAAGCTTGTTGAGTGCTCTCTCAGCAGCCTCTGTGTCTCCATGTCAATTACAACTGTGCCTGGGTGGCCTGGGTACTTTTCTTTGCTCTTGCCTTCCACCTCAGCTCCTCTAAGGAGTCACTCCTTGCTATAATTTCATTTATCTGCTCTTTATGCAGGTAAGAGATGTGTTTTGCAGAAGGGTGAATTGTTCCCCCATTTTTAAGGAATGCCTTAACAGCACTATGCTTAGACAGGTTTCCATAGGAAGGATGTCCCCCCCAGTGAAGTGTGAGAAATGGAAAAACTAATGAGACTCAACTACAGGGCTTTTAAAGCACAGATCTCTGCTCAGACTGAAAGATGCAAATAGATTATAGCTATAAACAGAGCTCTTCCTGAGCTTGTGCAGAGCTCAGGGCAGATCTGACTCCTCTGCAGTTCCTTCAAAAGACATGGCAGCAGATCTATCTGCCCAAAGTGCCCTACTCAATTAGAAAGGGGGTAAATCCCAGCATTAAGGGGATAAATGGATTTTCTATTGGTCTATATTTTGCTTTTATCAGCACTTTATCTGAAAAAAACCGAAACATCAGGTGAAGAACACCTCTTAGGATTTAAACCAGAGTTTGCAGAGTAATGCATGGAGCTCAACACAAGCCAGAAAGAAAAAAATGGAGAGGCTTTAAGATCCCTGGCTCCACTGAAATCCCAGGAGCTGCTCCTGCATACCTGTGCAAGGTTATCAATAAGGCCAACATTAATAAGAGCCATTTCAGCTGATGCCTGAACTGCAGAATCACCACTTGTCAGCTCCATGACCAATGTGGCCCCTGACAGCAGACTCAGCTCAGGCACACTTAGCTCACTGTCTGGGATGCATTTAGGCTCTTTGTTTTCTTTATGAGATGAGGATTTGCCAGTCCTAGTACTTCTATATACTGACAGCTTAACTGCTGATGTCAGATTTTGCTGAGAAATGAGTTAATTTATGATTGCATGAAATGTTTGTCAAAAAAGACAAAACACTGGGATCTGTTGGCAGTATATAAAACTATAAATACTAGAGAACATAGTGACAGGAGCCAACATTTATTAAATTTATGGCCTGTAATGTTTTCAATAACCCCTTTCATTTGATTATTATTATTATTTTGCATTGGGAGGTTTCTAAAAGTGTATGATCCAGGCAGGCAGGGCATGCCTAGAATACAGGTGGGCAGCAAGTTCCAGCAAGAAGGACTCAGAAAAGGGAACAAGTAGAGATGGGAGAGAAGTCTGTGACCACACCTGGTCAGACTTCTCCACAGGTAAGTTCCACCACTCCTTCTGACAGAGGTGCTGCTCCTTATCCAGTGACTTTCTGATGTCTTTACTGCAGATTCTTGGATAGTAATCATGCTGGGGTAACATTAGGAAAGTGAAGAGTAAGCTGTCTTCCTCCTGACCTTCTGAAAGCCACTCTGCAGAACTGAACCCTCCTGGGTTTTTGCCAAGGGTCACTGATGCATTTCCCAGCCCCAGACAACTCCTGATCCATGAAGTCATAAGGGGTCTTGGTGCACTGAACAAGGTAGGGACTCTATAACAAGCTGTTCTTGTTCACTCCCACCCTCCTCCTGCTTGTTTTGGATCCCAGATCACTCCAAGAAATAGGCCTCCCTTCAGCTGTGCTCTGTCCTTGCTATTTGTATCACTGATCAGGACTCTGATGGGCCAGTCTCAGACAGAGAGGGACCTTGCTGTAGTGAATCTCACACTTCAAGGCCCTTAAATACGGGGTAGAAAAGGAATTAGATGTCCAGGGAAAGCAAGAATTTACTTGAGAGGAAATTATGGCAGAACTGGTGACGGATCTTAGGTGTCACGAGATAAAACTTAGCTCCATGCCCACAAATCCTACCACTTAGTCTTTTTCTCCCTGATCTTACCTGTCTTCCATATTCAATCCTATTGTATACTATTCCCTTTCTACCAGGGCCTTTCTCTCACTCCTAGGGAAGTTTCCAGGACTTCATGCTCTTCTACCTTGCTCTCTGCTTCACTAAAGTATTTTCCTGCTATTGGCCCCCAGTGAAAATAATACTTTGGATTTCATTTCCTCATATTTTCTTTAGAGTTTGCATGTCTCAAGCTGTATTGACCATTCCTGCCCAGAGCACAAAAAGGAAAGAACTACCAGTATGAGACTGGCAAAATTCCAGAAAGCATAGCACAGTCAATCCACTGTCAATACATGAGCCTTTCCACGGTATTTGCTCCAATTCTTTGTTCATCTTGACTTCTAATGGACTGCCCAGTCATTCTTTTGAGGGACAATAGCATACTGCTCAGCACTAGACCTTTGTCATCTATTGATACAATCCTCTTTCCATGAAATATGCAACTCCAGTCAGGCTCCTCTCAAATCACATGTAGGTAATGTTATGAAGATATTTCAATTATTGAGATTACTATGAATTTTTATATTGAACCATATTAACCTCCTCTGTTAATCTCAACATTAGCAAAAGCTTAGACAATTATTTCCTTTACACTAAAATTTTGAAGTGTAAGCATGAGTTCTGGGGACGGACAGAGTGGAAATATATGTTTCTTTTTTACATTTTGAATGTTTGGGCTCAATTCAATTGCCCAAAAAGTGTGTAGTGACTTTTAAGATGCCATTGACATCCAGGATTGCCACACAGGTATGCCCCAGGAGCTATAGGACAGGCAGAATGAGTTAGGAACCCTGAATTTTTTCATCAGGCATGGTGGCCCTGAATTTTTTCACCAGGCATCGTGGCCCCTTTCCTGATGAGCCTAAATCAGGAGTGCAGCAGGGCACAATTTCGAGCTTAGCTTATCACATATCCCAGGCTGTTATCTCCTGCATAGCTGGCAGGGAACAAACTGACATCACTGAGTCAGTCACTCTGTCCCTTACATCCTCAGTTGCCCTTAACTTCTGCTGCAGAAGAGAAGCAAGAACTCAGCATCTTAAAACATCTTTAATCCATACAGCCAGCTGGGGTAGAGATCTGAGCAAGAAAAATGTGTTCTGACAGAATGTTTTCTAGGCTTTTCAGGAGAAATTCTGGCCATCACAGATCCTTTTCTGGCTTGTAGGGAAAAATTAGTAAGATAAATGGCCAGTATAATGATGTGGTCCCTTGATCTTGAAAGCATGAGCATTCAGGTAAAGAAATTGCATTAGCATGAAACAGAGAGAGCTGCAGCAATTCCAATCCTTAGAGGGTTGGATTTGTGATTTAGTGATGCTAAATATGCTCTTCTATTGGGAATATTGTCATGAAAGGGCACTCCGAAGACATTGTAGAGTTTGTAAGACTTCCCAGAGACAGTCAGACCAGTCAGGTCCTCAGGGGTGTGTCAGTCACTCATGTTTTCAAAAGAATTTGTGATGCTAAACATTTCCCAAGAGGTCTGAGTGTCTCTCTACACAAGCTGCTTTACCAGCAAAATTTCACTTTTTCTGGGGCTTTTACCTTAATACAGCAATGATCTCCAGTCATTCCATCTCATAGCACTGAGGAGATGGGGTTTTGCTGCCAACAGAGCAGCCAACACTGAGCAAATCTACTGGAGTTATGCACACGCAATCAAAAGGAAAGATATTGCCTAAGAAGCAAAGAAAATTAATAGGTGTTTTTAATTACATGATAAATCTGTCATTATGTGTCAGATTAGCCCTGGCTAAGGGCTGAAATTCCATCCTGTTGCTCACTTCTGCTCTGCCACTGCTGCCCTTGGCCCTTTCCAGAACTTGTTTTCCCCTCAGCACCCCCAGACTGGCTGAGGTGGAGCCACTGGAGCCCCCTGGGACCATCTGTGCCTGATATGGGACAGCCCTGAACTCTCCTCACAGACACCCCCCTGCAGCCCCCGAGCCAGCACCTGGGCATGTGCACCTAGTACACAGGAGAAGAAAAATCTTAAAATAGAGCTAAGGCATTTCAAGTCTAAGGAGAACTACGTATCTGGTTGAGCTTAAAAATCAATTACAAGAATACAATAGTAGCAGAACAAATTGAAGGAAAATAATTTAAGTAGAGGAAATATCCATTTTGTGGGTTCTTACAGGATATTCATAACTTCGTTGTTTAAAGACAGGACTGTGGGGTAGGTTCACCTTCATCTCTTCAAACTGTGGTCTCACAGAGGATGAACTCCAGAGGTGCCTTGTGGAGTAGGAAGGGCAGTGGCAGAGCAGGTGAAGGTCAGGAAAAATCCATGTGAGATTTAAGCAAACATAAATAAGTTTTCTTCTTAACTGGGAAATGAGCCTGCTGCCCTTTGCTAACCTCGAGAAGCCCAGCATCACAGTATGGCAATGAGGCAAGGTAGGCAACAACTGCACAGCAATTCCTTCTTCTAATGTGGACAAAGATTGCTTCAACCAAGCCACAAGGGTCAGTCATAACCTCTCAGCTTCTCCTCAGAGCCACTGTGAGTCAGAGCCTTAATTTGGTTTGCCCAGTGTTTCATTCCTGCTGTGTTGCTGGGGCTCACCTGAGTCAGATGCATGGCAAGTGGCTGAAGCAGTTCTCAAGTGGAGCAAAAGCAAGTTTAACACAGTAGAGTGAAGAACACACTTTTGACAGTAGATCTGTTGTTCTCCTTGCACCTGGAAGCCCTATTTGATGAGAGGTAACAGATTGGCAGAACCCTTTAATATCACAGTTAGACAAGCTGGGTATCGTCAAGAAATATTCCAGATACTGAAAGCAGAAGGAAGGAAAACGTAGCAATGAAGTAAATGGCCCAGCAATGTCTCCTTCCTCCCTCACAGTTCTGACAACAAGGAAATTAGCTTTGAAGGTTTTCAATACCACAATACGACAGAAACTCAAAGAAAACAACTCTCCTCTGAAATTTATCACAATGCTTGCAAATTCCCTGCCCTGGATAGGGCAGGCTTCATCTGCCTGCTCTTTTATCTGTCTCCCATACAATTGTGGATATAAATTCTGCTTAAAAAAAATAATAAGTATTTTAGAACTTGTACTTCAGCCAAGATTCAATGTACTTTTCAACGTCAGCAAATTGGAAAATCTCAGTGTAAGTTGAAAGTTGAAATAAATGAGCTCTGAGATCTCTGCTTCAGTGAGAGGATTTGTTTTGCCTTTTCTTTTTCTTGGCTGCTTGTATTTTTTTCTTTCCCTGAGATTTCTTGCCTCTTTCTTTACCGTGTCATAAGCAAAAAAACAATAAAACATTTGATGGTGCAGTCTGTTAAGGAAGATGGAAAGGAGGGCAAACTGACTGCCCAGGTAAAGGCATCACAGATAGGCACCTTCTAGTGAAAAAGGTGGGAAAGATCCAGCTGCCTCTGCAGGTGCCAGATCCAAAGACTCGTTTCCAGATACAGGAGCCTGGACTGCTTGCAGGGACTGCATTGTGAAGAGAAGGCATTAAATTCTATGAGGCAGCCCATAGGAAAAACAGATTACTTCCCCCACCCTCTGCACTGACCCTCTGTCTCCAGCCAAGACCTCCCAAAGGTTCATTCAGCCACTGTGAGATTCAGAATGGCAAATCCTCTTTTGGTGGGTGGTTTTATAGTAGAAACCTTGCACTTGGGAAAGTGTTCAGGGTGTCAGCTCAAGGAAAGGATTTTTCTGAAAGGGATCGATAAAAGCCACACATGAAAGCCAAGAGCACACATGCTAGGAGATGGGAAATGCCAAAGGCAGATTAATCCCTCTCATCTTCAGGATCTAAGTGTCTATGTGCAATATGCACATAACCACCCTCCTTAATACAGCAGCCACCTTTCAAAGAGACTGCTGCAAGTGCAAGGCTCAGCCTGGAATGCAGATGGGGAACCACACGTGTGAAACCTCTGGGAATGCAAGCCAAGGTGGATCCCAACAATTTTATTTCCCTGTGAGCCATTTTTTCCTCAGCATGGTCTTGTCCCATACTGTTCCCCTCTTATGAAAGGTGAAGAGCCCTGACTGGGGCAGCAGCCAGGATTACGGAGTTAACACCAGGCTGAGCAATGTCAAAATCTTATCAACTGTTCCAGCAATATGAGGATGTTATTTTGAAACTGTGGGGGAAACACACATGGAAAAACAAGCAATGGTCATGAATTTCAAGAAGTAACTTTATTCTACTTATAACGGGGAGCACAATCTCTCAGACTGATAAACATAAATTAAGAGTAATTTATGAATTTATAAATAATAATTCCATCTAAATAGCCTGTGTGCATGTGTGTGTGTTTGTGTAAATAGTGAATCTGCCATGGCTCTTGGTAATCCTATGAGTGCTTTGGCAAGGGGGCTAATGAACCATGAATACAGAGATCCAATTGTCTGGCAATGCTTCATAATAAGAACAGGAAACAAAGTGTAAAAAAGGGACAGGATATGAATGCATTAAATGTTGCTTGTTTTTCTGCACTCACATGAAAAGTGTGCCAATGAGTGGAATTGTACCCAGCAGCACCAGAGGTGCTTCAGATGCATTCTTTGATCAGTCATACTCCTGAAGCAGAGAAGATTTTGTCTTGCCTTAGTTTTAAGGATCACACACCAAATTCCTTGTTGCAAGATTATTAAAAATATTTTTATCTGTCATAGTAAAAGCTATGAATTCCCTGAGAGGAAAAATACAGAGAAACAAATCCCTCCTATGATCTGCTGTAAAGCAGTGGTTGCAGACCCAGCATCGAGTTTTTATATATTTTTGTTCCTGGCTCTTATCTCTTAAACAAGTGTTTCTAAGGAGTATTAGATTTATAGTGCTGATAATGCGTAGAGCAATGCTTCTTGGAAAATTGCAGAAGGAAACAAAGGAAGAAAACATAGTAGGTTTCATTTCTTTCTTTGTAAGGAACACTCATTAAGAACTTTGCTGAGAGATTACAATGGTTTGGTTGGCGTATCTTTTTTTTCCCCCACTCAGATACAAGATGTACTCATATGAGAACATAAATAGCAGTAGAAGTGAAGAACTGCATATTTTTTACTAACACTGGAAGAACCACTACTGCAGTGCTGAGTGCAGTTTTCTTGTCTACATTCTAGGATAACTAGAACAGAGGCTAATAGATATGACATGGAGAAAAATCACAGGAGAACATCTAGGGTGGGCTTGGAAGTCAGGAGAGGCTTCTGTACAGGTTACATAAAGACTCATCCCACCTTCTTTTACTTTTGCTTCATTATCAACATCTCCCACCTTCTTTTTCTAGTAGCTTGGGAGCATCCAGTTCCACTTTGTTCCACACAAATAACTTGCACCCTCTGGTTGCTCCAGACCTTCTGTCCTTCAGCCATTTGTCTTCTTGTGACCATGTGATTTGTTTATTTCCTCCCCAAAAAGACTTTCAGCCCAGCTTCCTATAAAACAGCCTCTGGTAACACATTCACAGCCACACTCAAGTTCCAGTGCAACATCCAGCAAGGATTCCTGTGGCATTTCACTCCTCTTTCAGCTGTCCAACCTTTCTTCACTTCCCACCTTCAAAGCCATCAGAGCACTTTTGCCAAGCTGAGCTTGCTCAGCTGCATGGGGGCAAAAGAACATGGAAATGGGAAGAATATCTTGGGTTAATCCCAGTAGGCATCTGAGCACCACAGAGACACTCAGCCACTCCCTCCCTGTGGGATGGGGGAGAGAATCAGAAGGGTGAAAGTAAGAAAATTTGTGGGTTAAGATAAAGACAGCTTAACAGACAAACAGATAAAAATGGTGTGCACAGGCAGAGCACAATAAGGAATTTGTTCCCTAAGTCCCATCAGCAGGTAGATATTTGAATTTCAGAATCACAGAATATTCTGAGTTGGAAGGGACCCTGTTGAAAAAGATGAAAGTTTACAGGAAAGTTTCCCAGATATGTAGGTTTGGCAGAAGGCGCTCTGAATGTGGAACCTGAAAGCGGAATAGAAATAGAAGTAAGTTTTGCTATAGAAGAATAAAGGATGTCTAAAGCTAGAATTGCTGAGCCAGTTGTTACTGGACAACTAAGAAAGCA
This sequence comes from Argya squamiceps, assembly GCA_037834095.1. Taxonomy (NCBI): domain Eukaryota; kingdom Metazoa; phylum Chordata; class Aves; order Passeriformes; family Leiothrichidae; genus Argya; species Argya squamiceps. Next base: position 146,736,909 of record JBBMKD010000102.1, read on the forward strand.
AAGGTTAAGTCGAGTTGGAAAGAGGTTTCATGGCTACGGCAAAGGATATGTTGACCACAAACAAAGAAGATGTTTTTAGCAAGCAAAAAGAAGTCTCAAGAAAATCAAAAGATACTATAGGCAAACGAAAAACATGTTTTTACCAAATAGAAAAAAGGTCTAAGAATTTTCCACTGCAAGAAAACAGAAAAACAACCTTAAGCTTAAACTGTAGCATAATATGGTAACAATAGTAGTTGTGATAGGCTATAAGTAAATGTAAAGATATTGTGCCTGATACTGATTGGTTATTATGTATTAAGATGCTCAGTAAAGAAAACTATATAATGCCTTGTAACCAGAGCTAAAGGGGCTTCAGGTTTTGCCTATAAACTGATGCTGACAGCTATAGGCTTGGCTCTGTTACCCATGACCCATGACTGCTGTAACTTCAATCTATGAAATAAACAGCACCTTTAAAGAGCCACCTGGAGTCCCATATCTCTCCTTCAGACTCTTACAGACCCACAATGAACATCAAGTCCAACTCTTAAGTGAATGGTCCACATAGGGATCAAACCCACAACCTTGGTGTTATGAGCACCAGACTCTGGCCACCAGCCTCTGAGCTCATCTCAGCCAGTTCTAGGAGAGCACAGCTTCATCTCACATAATGGTGACTGAGGAAGATAAATGTCATAACTCCAAAAGTCCCTTCCTTCCTCCTTTTTTCCAGCTTTATACACTGAGCATGATGCCATATGGTATGGAATATTCCTTTGGACAGTTCACAAAACCATGGAATAATTCAGGTTGGAAAAGATCTTCAAGGTCATCAAGTCCAAACTTTGACCAAACACCACTTCATCAACCAGACCAGAGAATTGTGTACCACATCCAGTCTTTCCTTAAACACCTCCAGGGACAGTGACTCCACCACCTCCCTAGCAGCCCATTCCAAAGCTTGACCCCCCTTTCAGTGAAAAAATTATTCCTGATGTCCAACCTGAACCTCTCCTGCTGCAGTTTGAGGCCATCTCCTCTCATACTTTCACTTGCTGCCTGGGAGAAGAGCCCACCCCACCTCCTTTCAGGGGGTTGTAAAAAGTGACAGTTGGGTTCATCTGTCCTGGAAGTTTGATATCTTATACATCACTGTGTAACCTTACCCTCTTGGCATTGCAAATCAAAACCATGACATTGAACCAGCTACTGTGAAGAAAATTAACTCCAAATCAGCACAGAGCAGAATAATGAGGTTTCAGCCCATCTTCCCAATAAAATGTCATTGATGTTACATGGATGTGGAAGAGGAAGAAGCTTTGAGGGAGGTAAACAGAAAAAAAAAGAGCAGTAAAATTGCAAAAACAATGGAGATCATCACCAAAGGCCTCTACACATTTCATAGGGCACAAGAAGAACAGATTCTTGTAACTTAACGCTTGAGAGTCATTAGGCTAAAGAAACATCTACTAGACTTTCTTTTCTTCAAAGGTGTAATTAGGTAGCTTCTCAGGACCTTTTTTTTTTGCATTGTTTTCAATTATTTTGCTTGGGTTTGCTTTGGATTTTTTCAGTGTCTGAGACTCAGGCAGCTGTATAAAGAGATACAGACAAATACAATAATAAATCTGACTTCTCTCCACTTAGTCCTCTATGTAGAGAGTTTCTTTCCTGTATGAAATCAATCAAAACATTTTTGGCAAACTGATTGACTCTACCAAGTAATCACAATGTGAGTAACTCAGATTTATTTCAAGCCACATTCTTCTTTACAGCTGCAGTAGAAGATGAGAAACAAGGAAAGGCTGTATACATCAACCTGTTCACATGCAGTAGCTCATGGTACTCAGCAGTAGCATCTAAAAATAGCCCACAGAATGTGGAGAGATATAAATATAAAGATATACAGATGCATAGATATATCTAAAGCTTCAGAAAAATATTATTCTGGTATTTCAAATAACGCATCTGGGAGGGAAAAAAAAAAAAAAAAGGATGTACCTACATGATTTCTGGATTCAGACATCCCAAAAGTAGAGAACATCTGAGTTCTGAAGTGCTCATTTTTTAAGAGAAGTAAGAAATAGAAGTGGCATGATGAGAAGATGTCATAGAAAGAGGATTCAGTGGCTAGATACCAGCTTGGAATTGTGTTGGATAAAGTGAGAGACAGCTCATACCACACTGACCCCAGAACAGAACATACACAGGGAATGCTCAGTATTAGCAATGCCCTGGTGCTCTGCTTTCCCTAAAGGTCTGCTGGCATTAGTGGGATGATAAAACAGTTTACAGAATGAAGATTCTTCTGGGGAAATATTGATCAAAAGCATCTGCTGTTCTCATTGCCAATTGCTGAAAATAACTGCCTGCTTTGTAACCAAGCAAAGGAATTTGGTGAATACAGGATTGCATAAGGTTTACAAAGGCATATTAAATGTGGGATAGGTACTCAGTATGATCTACAAAAGAAGCTAAAAAGAGAATTGTAAAGGATTAGGCACCCATCCTTCTTTGGTTCTTTTGCAAGTGTTGTGTGGCACCCTTACTCATCTCTGTATGTAGAAATCCTTAAGAAACACCCCAAGCTTTAATCACAATCCTTTAAATGACATTTGAACCTTGGATTTAAAGTTTCAAGCACAGAAATGAATCATGAGCAGAATTTTCCCTTCACTTCTCAGCTCCTCTACGAACCTTCCCCCATCTCAACATCTTCAGTGAGACACAGGCTGTACTTGCAGAGCAGAAAAAGGCATCTTTCATTTTCTGGAGGAAAGCAAGCAAAAGTGAGCCATTGAGGCAGGACAGAACCTGTTCAGTGATCTTACACATTTTAACTGATCTCTTCTCTTTGTCCCTTGTGTTTCTGCTGCAGCTTTCTCTGTTTGTCCTCAACTTCCACTGAGATCAACAGAAAGTCTCTTATCACACCCTGTTATTGGCAAACAGAAAGTTTGGAATGTTTAAACATTTTCCCTTAAATGTATACTCTGATTGTGAAAAAGCAGGGTCCTTAGGAAATTTCAGCAAAATTGCTTCTGCTGTTTGAAGGAATAGCACAAAGGGAAGAAACAGATACAAAGTAATTTAAAGTAAATCTGGGGAAGTAAATCTTCCATAGACTTAAATTATTTCACTGTTTTCAAGGCAATTCTCTAGCACCCTCATGCTCACCTCCACGCTTCACTTACCAGCAGTGTCCTGTCCACCCTCCTTGTGCCTGGTGAGCTGCAGTTTCAGCAGAGTGTATTGCACAAAGTCTCTCAGTCCTTCTAGAACTTTCACTCTAGCAAGGACACTCTATCCCAGGTTTTGAGCCAAATTTTTCCTGAGGTTGCTTCTTTTGGCTGGTAGGGACGATTATGGGACTGAAAATATGTTGGCACCCAGGCAGCCAAGAGGAACAGCAGGGCCCAAAACCCAGCTAGGAGTGAAAATGTTATGAGGAGCCAGAGGACTGTAAGGAAGGAGAAAGGAAAACCACTGGGATGAGCAGAGGATTGATTTCAGGCAGTGCCACAGTCCCCAGAACAGCAAATACAATTCCCTGAGCTATAGGACTGCCCTGGGATCCTGCAGTTTGCTGTCATAGTCCCACTGAAAATGGGACAGGAGGGAAAACACACAGCCCACCTACCACATCATCACCAGCCCCTGCAGAGCCCTCACAGGAGGATGCAGGCTGGTTCTCTGCCATCCCACACAGCCAAAGGTGAATCTCTCTCTTCTGCTGTGAGACAGAGGATAGACTACTGCAAGAAATATGCCCTGAGGGCTTCTGGCAAATTACAAATGAAGTTTTCAGATTGACAAGTCTGTAAGAGACACAGACACAATCTTGTGCTGGGAGAGAATGGCAATAAAAAGCAATCGTGCTTTTCTACTGCTGAGCAGAGGCAGTAGGCATTAAAAAAAATGCTCAGCCAGCAAACTGAAACAGCAACAGCAAAGCACCACATTTTTTGTCAAAATTCAAACCACCTGAAGGGGTAAATTAACACTAACCAGTCCTGAGCTCCTCACCCATCAGAAGTGGCAGTGTTGCCATATTTATTGTTTCAGTAAGCTTCAAATGCTGCAATAGGGACACCTTAAAAGAAGCCAGAGAATTTCAAGATGTGGTGGTTGTAAGTGCATTAGTTGTGTAGATGGGGAGTTTTTTGCCTGAGCTATTTTTAAAGACCATCAGAATTACTCATCTATAGTTAGCACTGCTAGAAACATTATCTGTCCAGTATATTTCAGACATAAAAGTCTAAAAAGGAAACTGAGCACCATGGAGAAAGTAATGAGTGTTATTTTGTACTCCACTCTGTATTTCAATCTAATATTTGATCCCACCTAGTTCAGTGACCAGTGAGAATAAAGATTTCTTAGTTTGAAATCTCAAGACTTGAGACGGGTAAGTTATGATTGCACTCACCATGGAGAAGGGTAAAAAGAAGCCCTGAGGAATCACATTGCCAATTCCAGAATTGAGAATAAAGATTGATGTCCAAGTGTTCTGCCTGTGGGTGAACCTCAATAACTCTGCCTTCAATAAGCCAAAAGAGCTCGTTTACGCTTATTATCCCAAGAAGCACATGATTGGCCAAGTGCAGGTTTTGTGAAAGAGCATTATGTTGAAAACTAATATCACCAAGCAGTCAGAGCTACTGCAGGAGGAGCAAGTGTGTGCCAAACTCCTCCTTTCACCTTCTTATGTGATCTGAATGGAGGTTCCTGCTTCCTTCCTTGAAAACACATCAATTTAACATTCCTGCTTTTCTTACTTGTTATGGATCATTACTGAGACTTACCAGTGTAGAAAGAGATCTGGGGCACTTTTTAGTCAACACACAAAATTCAAGTTCCTTAATGAGTATGTTGATTTGGGCTGGGACAGAGTTAATTTCCTTCACAGTAGCCCGTGTGGTGATATATTTATGATTAAAGTGGTGTCAATAATACAGGGATATTTTAGCTATTGCTGAGTAGTGATTACACAACATCAGGAGTTTTTCTGCTTCTCCTGTTGTCCTGCCAGTGAATAGGATGGAGTGCACAGGAAGCTGGGATGGGACACAGCCAGGACAGTGGACAACAGCTGACCAAAGGAGTGTCCCACACCATCTGGCTTCATGCTCAGCAAGTAGCACCAGACAGAAAAGAATCTTAGAGCCATGGAATCACAGAATATGCTGAGCTGGAAGGGACTCATCAGGATCATCAAGTCCAAGTCCTGGCCCTATGCAGAACAGCCCAGGGGTCACACAATGTGCCTGAGAGCATTGTCCAAACACTTCTCAAATTCTGTCAGGCCTGGGGACGGCACTTCTCTGGGGAGCTTGTTCCAGTGCCCAACCCTCTGGGTGAAAATTTTCCTGCCATCCAACCTAAACTCCCCTGACTCAGCCTCATGCTTTTCCCTCCAGTCTTGTCACTGGTCAAGAAAGTGAAGTAATCAGTCCCTGCCCCTCCACTTCCCCTCGTGGGGATGTTGAAGACCTTAATGGGTCACCCCTCAGTCTCCTCTTCTCCAGGCTGAACAGATCAAGCAACCCCAGCCACTCCTCATATGGCTTCTCTTCCAGATCCTTCACCATCCTCCTTTGGAAACTCCCTAATAGCTTAATGTCTTTTTTATATTGTGGTGCCCAAAACTGTAAACAGGACTCAAGGTGGGGGCACACCTCACAGAAGAAGGAAAAGAATTTGACCATCAGGTTAAAATTTATAGAGGTATGGGGATACTGACTAACAGTCAGTGTGCCCACACAGCCATTTTCCTACTCATCTCAGTATAAATTCAGACTAAAAATTAAAAAAAGGTGTCACAATTTTTATCCATTTTTCTCATTCTAATTTAGAGAAATTGTTTTTGTCAGGAGACAGGAGCTATCATCACTAGTATCCAAGATCCCCAGGGTATCTTTTAGAGAAGAGTGACTGCAAACATCTGTATTTGGCATCCCTGGAGGCTCAGAGTCTCACAAAATTCAATATCCAGCTCTCAACCTGTGTGATCATATTACTCATTAGAAGCTAACCAAAAAGGCAAGCCATGGACCTAATGAGGCATAAATACTGTTCCAGACTGTGTGGGAAGAACAGCCATAGGACAGACACTTCTGGTTTTGTTCACAAATTTCTTCCAGCTTAGGTGCATTTTGCCTTATACAAAAACAAAAACAAAAAAAAAACAACAACAACAACAACAACAACAAAAAAAAAAAAAAAAAAAAAACAAAAAAAAACAACGAAACAGCAGCAAATTTAGTTTACTTTGTCTGCTTAGGCCAGTGGAATGAGGAAAGCAGTAGGAGGCATCTACCCTACTAGCAGTGCTGCTCACAAAGAAATGACTCTGTTCTCAGAAGATTATGAGCTTGGCTTTTAATAACAGCTTTTATGAAGTGCTGGCCTCTCTTCCCACAGGAAGGGACCTCCATTCATGTAAACTTTACTTTACAACAGCATGTGCTAGGAGTATTTTATTTCTTCTTCTCTTTTGCCGTTTCAAATGAAGGCTGAGGATTTCAAGTCTTTGCTGTTGATTCTGTCAGCTGGGAGTTGCTCTAAGAAAAGTCAACTAATAATGTGACTCACAACTGTGTGACAAAACTTCACAGGAATACCAGTGCTGCTGCCCTTCCAGGCTGCTTTATTGAAGTAGAGAAACCTTTTTTTGAAGACATTGGGAAGATTTATTTTCTTCCTGTGCTTCCATTTACCCTAAATCAGAGCAGACAAGGACCAGATCCTGCCATTCTGCATCCAGAATTTACAATTTGGTCACCTGGTTACCCCATGCCTGAAACACATTTTATTACCAAGGAAGACACAGCTCCTTGACCCAAATACAGAAAATATTCAAGTGACTATGTATTAACTCTGCTGAAGCTTTTGATTAGGCAATTCATGATGTTCTTAGCAAAAAGACCCATCAGTGTGTTCTTGTCAAAGAGCTGCCAGTCCAAATCCTTGCTTTCATAGTGTCTTGTATTATGCAGGTCTTGAAAGCTTTCTGTCATATCACAGCATTAGAATTCACAAGATCTTCCTAGATTTAAAAAATGTATTAGTACTAATCTCTCTCTTTCCATTTCAGTCTCTCTCGTTCCCCTCACCTGTGCAGTTAGCCAGATGGTAACTAAGGCAACCTGGATTTATAGTGGGATGTGCAGATCATAAAATCTTTTATAACTCTCTAACTCATAATATTTCTGTATGAATCTGTACATAAACAAGCCAGGAGGATAAGAGCCATTTATGAATAATACAGCTAATGTGAACTTCTCCATGAAATCGTTACTGGGTTAAATGGAATCTCCAAATCGTCCTCCAGATACAGACTTCACATCTCCCATCTCCAGAGACAGCCTTACTTGATAATTTCACCTTATTCTGCCTTTAAACAATGAGTTCACCTCCAGCTAATTTATTCCCAAAATTCTATTTTATCATTGTTAAGCAAATATCTTTGGAGGAATCAAATCTCCTTGCCATAAAAATTAAACTCCATAAAATTTGGGATTTCATCACATTGTTACCTATTATTGGACAAGACTTTCTGCAAGAGGTAGTTTGAAGTCTGATGTCTTGCACAGCACTAACACTAGAACACAGAGCTGGGATCTGCTGGAGGTAGGGAAGTCATCCTTGCAGGGATTCATACAGTGGTGGATAATATGAATAAATTTGGTCTCACAAGCAGAATATGTCACTCCCATGTCCTGAAGCAGTGGAGTATAAACACCCTGTGAATGTCACAAGGGCAGTGCCCAAAGCAGAGGAAGAAAAATTCATGTCAGGAGCACACTTGAGGCAAAAAAATTCGTTCTGTTCTTCTCCTCCTCAATGAAGCTTTTTTGAGACCTCTTTCAATAGATCTTATGAGCCACAACCAGAGGAGCAGAAATAAAGCACGTGGTTTCCATTATGCATCTGGACAGTGTCAGCCTAGAACAAGAAACACTTGTCTTCTTTTCAGATTGCAAAATAAAAAGACTCAAAAGCAGGCAGAGGAGCAGCCTGGGAAAGGTTATTGAAGGTTGTCCAGCTTTGGAGAAGGAGGTTGTTTATGCAAAATATTGCAATGTCCTCAGCAGCTAATCCAGTGTCTATCTGAAGCCTAGGCACTCACTGAACTCAGCTCAGCAGTGTCTGCAGGTGACTGCACACAGTAATGTGAGGGGGCCCTGAACTTCTGCAGGGCCTCATACAATCCTAGGATTTTCTGGGTGCAGCAAAGCTCACATTCAACCCAAATCTCCAGAACTGCCTCAGTCATTCTTCATCTGTCTGCTCCTGCCTCATGTTGCTCTGCCCTGCTTTATAGTCACAAGGTCTTTATAGCCAAATACATTTGGTGCTGCCTTGCAGTGCTAAGCATTGCTTCCTGTATACACAGTACAGATTTTGCATTTCCTTGCCCTGGAGAAAATTCCTTTGAGAACTGAAAAATGTGTGCAGTCCCAGGGCATGTCTGTGTAGACAGACTTAGCCAAAATCTATCTGTTGCCCTTCCAGATTTCTCCCAGGGTCACTGTTACCTCAGGAACTGTAGAGCAGCAAGGATCATAGACTCATAGACTTATAGAACCATAGAATGGTTTAGGTTGGAAGGGACCTTAAGGATCATCTTGTTCCAACCCTCCTGCTATGTGCAGGAACATCTTCCACTGGGCAAGGTTGCATAGACCCTCATCCAGCCTGGTCTTGCTTCTCAGTTATCAGAAACTCCCCACCAGCAGCATATTCCCTCCCGGGCACTGCCTCATACACCTGCTGACAACAAGAGACAGTGCTGGTCATCACCAGCACACTGAGGCAGTCTTCCAGATGTTTGCCCACTGTGCTAACAAAAGTGCGTGTATGGATGCCTGAATGATTCCCATTAGTGGATGAGAACAACACTTTGCAGAAAATACTGAAACAAAAACCCTGTGGTCGAGAAGCTCCTGTTTTTATGAATGTGACAATATCCTTCCTATTCAAAAAAACCTTTGGCTGCATTTTGTTTGCAGAGACACCAGAGCTGGACAGAGCTTTGAACTCTGAGATGTCAATCGACGTCAGCAAATGTTTGATGACGACAGCTGCAGCTGTGATGCTCTGTGAACCAGGAAAATAAACCTCCTAGGATCAGGCATAGAAATGAAGCTGAGAAGTTGCTTGAGAAGTGGAGCAGTCAGTGGTGTAATGATTTGAAAGTCTGGGGATCATGCAAGCGATGATGTCTGTGCTACACACAAGGAATTCAATCCCTTCTCCCAAATAAAGGCTCTTGACTGTAACACTACATTATGGACAGAGAGATATTGTGCATCTGATGTTTTCTTTTTTATTGAAGTCCAGGATTATGAACTGTAAGTCATTTAGCCCACTTTAGATAAGCATCACTTTAAAATCGGATTATAATTTGCAGAGGCACAACATGTTCAGGGCAAAACCATGTCAGACACCAAGATAAGTATTCCAGGAGGCTCTGCTGCATGGTAGCTCTGCAGACAAGGAAGCAGGGTACTGGGAACATTGTAGTAACACATGAACTGACAGCTGCCCTTTTTAATTCTTCTTGAGACAAAGGTGAGCTATTAGACCTCCCAAGGCAATTGCCAGAGAGAGCTGGGGAAAGCTGTGCAACATGCAGCTCTTCATGGTTGCTCATGCTGATTTTGCATACATATACATTATTAATGCTGCTATTTTTAAGTTTTATTTTCCCGGTGCTGTGCGGAAAGCTACACCATTCTCCATTGTGCCAGTGACTGTCTTTGAACATATTTTCATTTCCCATTTTCCCACATGAAGTATTTGCCTATGTCCAGCAGAACAAATCAAGGGAAGAGCTGCCAGCTGTGACTCAGAGGGGTGGGGGATGCCACAGGCAGCTTCGCACAGGAAGCAAAGGTGAACCTTTTTCTTGCACACCATGCAGGTGGTCTCAGGCATTCCTCACCAGCTTCACAGAAATTCTGGAATATTAATGAAAGAAATGCAGGTCTCCCTCCTGCCCCTGCTTCACTCAGAGACATCGATGAATGAGTCAGTGATGAGCTGCTGCTGTGTCATCCCTGTAATCACTGGGGAAAATCCCAAGAGTCACAGGGAGAAGGTTAAGCCATGGAGTTACTCCTCACCAGAGTGTTGAGGGCAGGATGACATTCAGCACTGGGCTCAGAAGCAATTCCCTGGTAGGATTAAGCTGCTTTGAAGAGGAGGTCTTCCCTTCCCCTGCAGGCCCTTCCTTGCCAAGCTTTGCATCCACAGCCTGATAATAAAGGAGAGTTTTGACTGTGGCATTTAAGCCATTGAAAAAAAAGGATGAAGGTGCACAGACTCACAACCCTGGTTCAGTTTTATGTCCAGCCAGATGTGCAAACACAGGAAGATATTGGAAGATTTGGATCTCCATATTGGCTCTGCCAGAGCTTTGATTGACCTGGTTAAACCAATGGCACTCATTTCTTCTTAGAATGAGAATCACAGAATCATTAAAATGGAAAAAGACCTTGTCAATTAAACCATGGCACTAAGTACCACATTCAGGCATTTCTTGAACACCTGCAGGACTAGTGACCTCACCACTACCCTGAGGAACCCATTCCAATGTTTGACAACTCTTTCCATAAAGAAATCCTTCCTGATGTCCAGCATGAAGCTCTCCTGATGCAGCTTGAGGCCATGTCCTCTTGTCCTGTCACCAACTTTCTGGGAGAAGAGGCCAACACCACATGGCCACAACCTTCATTCAGGTGGTTGTAGAGAGTGATAAAGTCTCCCTGAGTCTCCTTTTGTCCAGGATATTGAATGTGTTTACAGAGGTCTGCATGATTCCCAATAATGGATGAGAACACCATTTTGCAGAAAATACTGGGAAAAAAAACCCCCTGTTATAGAGAAGCCTCCTGTTTTTATGACTGTGACAATATCCTTTCTATTCAAACCCCCCCTTGGCTGAATATTGTTTGCAAAGACACCAGAGCAGAGCTTTGAGATGTCTATGTCAGCAATGATTTGATGATGAAGACTGAAGCTGTGATGTCCTGTGAACCAGAAAAATAAACCTCCTGGGATCAGGCACAGAAACAAAGCTGTAGAAGATAGGAGATACTTCCCCCTATCCTTGCAAGCACTTTTAACTATCATTCAATTATCAGTATACTGAAAACCACTGGTCAGGCCCCACCTAACCTATGTGCCTTGGGAAGATAAGTTTCCTCCAGAGACATGCTCCAAAAAACCCAGCATTTGTCCATCACCTTCGGCTGGTGAGACATCCACAGAGCCAAAGCAAGACTGTGGAACTGGTGTCTGAACCCAGATTTGTCCTGTTCATCTTATCAGTAGGTTTGAAGTCTGGGTATGGTATTATCTTTTTGAAAGTCTTATGGCACAGGAACACTGGTGAATGTTTAGGGCTTTTGGAGGTACGAAGGGGAAGAGAAAAGGAACATAATTGGCATCATCTCCATATTTCTAAACTCTGTGAAGTTATTCTGTGGAGCAAGAGATTCCTGCATCTGGTATTGTGGTGTCTTGTATTCCTAAGAGGAAATGCTCAAGGGCTTATTATCTGACTAAGACTTTTTTTATTATTTGAGCCAGGATTCTTTTCCTTGACCTAAGTCCTATTTCACTTTGGCACCTGCACTTCACTATTGAATTTTTCAAAGATCCTCTATTTCTGTTGATTGATGAGATGAGAGGGAGTGACAAGCCTGACTAATCACTGTGTATCTCAGTCTATGAAATCAAACTTTCAGAAAGGTCAAGGAGGCCATGAGAGTCATGGTCCCTTAAAAATGATTTTGATATGGAAACTGAATTTATATTAGCCAGCCCCACTTACAGCAGCTTGAATTCCTGCCTGTTTTGGTTTCTGGCCTTCTGGTCCACCAGCGAGCACAGATCCACTGCGCTGAGTGTTTCTTCAAATTGTTCCTGAATGAAAAAACCTCCTGTTTCAGTACATTGCCTAAAGCCAGTTTCTTCTACAGGGGCATCAGCATCCTGAAGTTTCCTGGGCCATCATAAGCAGAAAGAAGACACAGTGGGGTTTGCTGAGGCCCAATCTCCCACTCCATGTGAGGGAAATGCTAATCCTTAGCCTTAGGGTAGTGTGAAGGTTTATTAACTCATGTTTACATAGTGCTAGGCATTAATTATTAAGTCCAGCTGCCATTGAAGGGAACAAAAGGCCTTGGCTTTCTGAATAATAGGGCAAGCATTTCTTGGAAGACTCCCACTGCCTCTTTGACAGATGCACAGTGTGACATGGCATGTGGGAAACTGCAACCGTGTTTTCCTTTAAGTCACATAACTAATTAAACTCATGAGATAGCTCAAGCTTCACTGAGTGGCGTGGTGTTTTGGAAGGAATACTGTAAAGCTTTGTGAATAGCTGAAACTCTGAAGGTGAGGATTGACTGATGAAGAGTAGAAAGACAACGTCCCTAGGAAGCAAATGGTGAGCATTTTTATTCCAGCATTTTTTTTTTTAGTGTCAGAAAGAGAAGACACAAAGAATTCAACCTTTTGCTTTCATGAAAAACCCTAAATAAAATAAGGACCCCACTGAAGAATTTACTAAGCAATAAAAAAACCCAGCCCCTCTTCAGTAGAAAGTCAGTACCTTCACTCTGCAGCTGAGGAGAGCATGGCTGTAGGTTTCCATTTGCTTCACAGATACCCAGTAACTTCACCGGTGGATGAAACCCTCTCATGACCAAGAACACCTCATTAGCCTAAGATTTTCTGAAGACTTTCCTAAGTTACAGAAACAACTGGAACTGTGCCATAACAGTAGCTACCATTACTGCCCAATTCTGGGGTTATCTCCTTTAAAGTGAAATCAGTGTCAGGGGTCAGAAAAGATCCTGACCTGGCTGTTGTATGTATGCACAATGCCTCAGCACAATAGGTAACTCAGAATACTGTAAATGCCAATGTTTTACAAAACAGGACTATATTTCAACTTGGAAACACAGGGAGCCACCAAGTAATGCCCTATATGGGCATTGTTTCTGCTCTGAAAATTTTAAGTGCTCTAGAGAGACATATTCCACATCTTTGTGAACATGGCTATGGTCACAATTTTATCATAAATTCTAATGCTTTGATGCAATTACTTACAGCCCCAGCACCACCTGTCCCATCAGGTGATTTATGTTCACACACAATCCCTCTCCACCCTCTTCAACCTCATTTTAAAGGCAACCCTAAAGCAAAGCTCCGAAGTGACACCCCCAGAAACTCCTGCATGGATAAACCACAGCCATCAAAGGTCAGATGGTGCTGGGCAGTCAGTGCCATTTCCTTTATTCTTGCCAGGGGAGTTTTAGTGCTCAGGAAGAATGTGGGAAATGTTTTTACTATGATTATTCCTTGTTGCTTTTACCATGAGCACCTACTGGTTATGCTGTATCACCTGTAGTAGTGGTAGAATTGGCAGTGGTAGTAACAATAGTAAAAGGAGCATTATTCTTAGTAGCCAGAGTCATGACTTCAGCTTTTATCTGAAAAATAAATCTCTTAAGGGATCTCAGCTGCACTGGCAAAGCCAGTTCAGTCTGGGGAGGAAGGCTTGCTGGTGATGCATGTCTACTTGAAACTACCGTGGCATCCCTGGTACATTTCTCACAGGTACCAGGACACTATCAAACAGCAACAGCACTTAGTCAGAGCTAACCCAGCAACATCAGAAATGGAAAAACAAAATGCACTCCAAGGAGTAAGGGAGGAGCACAAGGAGATCCTCATTTGAAGCGTACAGGCTCTGCTCAGATTTACTGTCACCAGTTAACTGGTTCTGTAAGGCAACCATTTATGTGTAACTGATAGGTAGTAAAAAGAATTATTTGATGATTATCCCATTGCCTTTCCATTACTGGCCTGACCTGATAAGAAGCAGCTCCCCTATCCATCACAGCTGTGACCGTTCTAACTGAACTCATTTTTCAGGCCACTATCAGTCAGCCTCAGCTATTTTTACTCCTAGATTTATGGGGCAAATTCATCCCCTAAATTCAATTTTCTTTGATGAAAGCTCTTCAGAATTTTTTTTTCATCCTTTCTCCATTGTCTGTGAGTTATGCTTTACCTTCTCTGTCCCAGGTGTAAGTCCCAGGAGGTTATCTGCACCTGCAGGGATATTGCATTGCCTTCATATATTTCTTTTTAACCTCTGAAGTTATTATTTTCAGAAATAATATTTTTCATTCAAATGTCACTGTAAGCTCCAGGAAGCCCTAAAACAAGGCAGAATCTATGTTTGTATATGTAGGTGGGTTTTCCTCCTCCCCAGTAGACCTTGGACCAGCTGGTGACTTGTGAGTTTCTGCAGAATTGAGGATACCAGTCAATTACACACTGGAGGAGGCTCCCATTCACTTGCATTACTGCTTCAATTATCCATTAATACTTGCAGCAGGCTTGGATACTGATATCTATGTTAGGCACTTTGCATCAGTTTAAATAGCAAGTGAAAAAATAACTTCCACTGAAAGGAAGGGAGTGCTTGGGGAAAAGAAACTAAATTCCCCAATAACTCAAACACCTACTCAGCCAGAAAGGTCCCATCCTCCCAACCTCTGTCAGCCCTATGCAGGGATATTGCTGCAAGACCATTTCCCAGAGCTGAGTTTGGCTCTTTGGGGAAAATATTTCCACCTACTAGTGCAAGAGCTGAATATTTATCTTGCAGAAGGGAGATAAGGTAAAAATGCACAAGTCTGGGTAAGGCACATGATAGTCCTTGGACAACCTGTATTGCACTTAACAAACTAGATCAAATCCTGGCTGGATAAAAAAATAATTTTGAGCAGAAAACTCTGCCCTACCCATAAAATACTTATTGAGAGAGCAAAATCTAACACAGTTCAGAATTCTACATGCCCAGATACCCAAAATTTGGGTTTGGCTATGAGGTCTTGGTTTTAGCTCCCCTCTGCTTACACTGCTTCTTGAATTATTAACTTAAAGTGCTTTAATGATTTTGAGTGTTGCATCTTACTCCTTTCAGGCAGCTAAGCCTCAACTGCTTCAGTAGTTTGAAAAGCAGTGAAGGTAAAACACCCCTCTAAACCACCTTTGCACCCCATAATAAAGCAGGGAAACTGAGGAGGGATAGTATCCAGTGCTGCCGACCCTGGCATTCAATGGTTTGGAGACAGACAAGACTCCAGGGAACAGGCTGCTGAATCTCCTCTGCTATTTGCATGGGTGCAGGTAACTTGAAATATAGGGACAGGTCAGGAGGCTTGAGTCCCTGTAGAAACCCACAAAAATCACATCAGACCTAGAATTTGTGATTTGGATGTTCCCTGACACCAAGAAATGCCTCTGTCCATTGACTCTGCAGCTGGTGTTTGGGGTGGATGGAGTGTTTGGGGTGGATGGGGACCCTCAGCTGATGCTGGGTTCTGTGTGAGGGAAAAAGTGCATTACCGGTGCCCCAGGAGAGCTGGCTTTACCTTTTGTCTTCAGCAGAGTACAGACATTCAAAACCAAAGGACCAGGGACCCGTGTGGTTTCAGGGGAATGTAAGGTAGAGATTTATCCCCTCAGTTCCAAGTTTTAAACTAGTTTATTTTATCTAACCTTCTTTCCACAAAGGAGTAGCTTTTGTCTTGATTTTAAACACCACAACTGCTTTTAAAGGAACAAATCCCAAAAAAACACCACAGAGTAATATTTCTCTACAGTGGCCAGATACTTCCAACTTCTGTAGCAGATCTTAATTCTTTATAAAACTCATTCTCTAGCCCTGAGTGGTGGCAGAAGACAGCAGTAGAGCATCACCCCAAGCAGCCACTGTTGATACTGTATCATTATAACATACTGCTGTGCTGAAACACAATAATCCCCCCCAAATCCTCTCCCCCCACTCCCAACAAGATGTGGCCATAAGATAGACCTGATTCAAAACACTTACAAGGGTTACACGTGTGATGCTGATTCTCCTCCTCCACGTGGCAGCAATTTGGTGGGAAAAGCAGGGATTTCGAAAGCAGCTGGTGGATGTGGGATGTGGGGGGGAAGAGCAGGAACCATTTTGCTAGAGGGCACAGGTAAGTGTTAATTGATACCACACACTATGAAAAGGCTCGAGATAAAGGTTTTTCACTGCTGGGTCCAGCCCTTGCACAAAGGCCCCTCTCCTCTTGCTCCTTCTCCTTCCATCCCAGCAATGCAGAGCAAGGCTGGATTGTCCACCAAGGAGTTTCCTGAGCAGAGGCCACCCAGCTGCACTGGCAGTGAGCTGTGCCCCACCCAGAAAGGGAATACTCTGGGTCTGGTACATCCCTCCCTTGTCCCCCACTCAGGACCCTGTGTGCTGAGTTCCGCCCACCCTGCCCTGTGTGAGAACAGACAGACATCCAGCCTGTTCTTAACCTCTCCAGTGCTCCATTTCCCTGGGGAATACTCCTCAAGGGAATAATTCTCTATACCAGGACATTTGGTTCACTATAGGGACAGTTATCTGCACATCTCCTGGAGACCATGGGAGCTGGTTTCTCTATTCTGCAGTGCTGTGGACCTTTGCTAGGACTAATCCTCTGCACTGCACTGATCTGTTTCTCACTGAATTGCCTTTGACTGATTAGGGATGTAACCGTTTCTCACACGATCCTCAACCTTCTTAACCTTGGCACCAAGAAATGTACAGAGATACTCAGGGAAAGAGCTAAAAGTCTCATGGTATCTGTAATCAGGTCTGATATATCCAACTACTTTTGTTTTAGTGGTAACAGAATCTGCTCCAAAACTGCCTTATGGAAAAACAGGAGTGTCCCTGTGGCAGGTGCTGCACTCACTGACATTTTTTCTCAGGCAAATTGAAATAAATGAACTGCAGCCTCCTGAAACCCAGACTATTCATGGGCTGCTCCTGCTCCTTGGGCTCTGGACCAAGTTACTCTTCCCAGGAGAGGACCATGTTCTCAGGACACTGTCTTAGTGGACACTCTTCCTGCTGTATCAGCCTGTTTGCTATGTCTCTGCAGTGTTACCATAGAACCCTTTCAGACTCTCGTCCCAGCACAAAGCTCCTGAGTCTGCTGCACATCAAAGACCTTCTGGCTCACTAGTGGCCATGAGAAAATTCTCCTTTCTCCCATGTACGATGCCGTCAGGCAGCCTGTGGCAGGTGAGGGGGCCTACATTCTCATTTTCTTGGGATTTTTCATGAATTGAGTACTGCTAAACCATCTCAGTACCTTCATTTTAAGGCCTGGCATGACAAAAGGATGGAAAGTCTTGGTACTAGCCCATTATCTCTAAATCTCTTCATTTCAAGCTGCACTAAGGTAAGAACAAATAGTAGTAATACCAGACATAGTGTGCAGTGCAAGAATAGATAATGCAGTTCACAGAGACGTTTCTATAAATATGCTACTTTCTAGTCTAGCAGGTTTCAAAGTTTCTTTCACACTCTGTGATTCAGCTAATAAACTGAAAGATGCTTCTCAGGCTTCTTATTCAAGGACTTGCACAACCCATTCACCATCTGGCTGCCTCACAAAAGGCAACCCGTGCATAGATCCCTTTGCTCTTTCATAATTTAAGTTTGCAATTCCTTCAGATCCAACAATTTCTTACTCCATGAAGAAGAGTGTTGCAGCATCCCATCCCCACACCATGGCCTGGCTCCACCAGTGTTTGATAGAGTAATGTATTTTGAGTATAGCCTAGTGTGACTCCTGTTTGCCCAGATGGATAATACAGTTAATTAATGAATATTCCTCTGGTCAGGGGATAAATTATTAAGTCACTGTAAAAGAAAATTATCTCTCCCCCCACAACAGCTATAGTCAAATGCCAGAGTGAAGCCTCATCATTCCTTTCCAGATCCCACAGGGCCATGTGAATTGACGACCAGATTTTATTCAGCTAAATAAATGTTACTGATGTGTGTGGCCTACGGTTGCATTTTGATCAAGACTGCACTGAGCTATTAGGGAATTTG
Source organism: Argya squamiceps (assembly GCA_037834095.1). Classification (NCBI taxonomy): domain Eukaryota; kingdom Metazoa; phylum Chordata; class Aves; order Passeriformes; family Leiothrichidae; genus Argya; species Argya squamiceps. The sequence continues at coordinate 146,754,847 of JBBMKD010000102.1, forward strand.
TGATTAAATGATCCATGAATTCTAGTTTTGAGGGAAATCAGCAGGACCATTCTGGTCCCACTCTACCCTCTCACCCCCCTCCCCCGCCAAGTCACATGGCAGCCCAGCTGGTGACATTCTTTATGGCAAAAATATGAGAATGCCATCAGAAAATACTGTGTCTGAAGAGAAACTCTGACCAGGACTCTCACTGGACAGTCATTCAGTTCTTTGAACATTGAGTGCAGAGTGGCCCATTACTGTCTCTGTGGGCATTACTCCTTCTTTTGGCATATAATTTCCAAATGGACAGATTATATCTCACCTCTTTCAAAGTGTATTCTCTAAAATCTTGGACTTTATTGTCCATTTGCATTTTCAAAATCTTGTTTCTCTAAGTCCGTAAGATTGTGCATCATGATGCTAGAAGAATTTGCTCAGGGCCATGTCCCTTCAGATTTTGAATACCTCCAAGGATCAAGACTCCACGGACTCACTGGGTGACCTGTTCCAGAGTCTGTGCTCCCTCAACTTCCCTCCTTCCAAGAGAAATGTTTTCTCTTACATTTAAATGGAATTTTCTATATTTCAGTTCCTGTCCTTTCCATTTGTCCTGTCATTAGACATCACTGAGGACGTCTTCTTTACTTCACCTCATCAAATATTTATACACATGGGCAAGATTCCTCTGAATCTTCTTTTCTCAAGGATGAGTATGTCTCTCAGTTTCTGCTCATATGTCAGATGCTCCAACACCTGACCCATCATTGTGGCCCTTTACTGGACTCCCTCCAGCATGTCCATGTCTCTGCTCTGCTGAGGAGCCCAGAATGGACACAGCTCTCCTGGAGGTTCCCACCAGAGCTGGATGGAGGTGAAGAATCACCTCCCTTGATCTGCTGGCACTGCTAGTGGACAAGATGGAACATGAAAGCAGCTCCGACTGGACCCACTGGGATCCTTCCACACTAAATGAAACTATAAGAGGTCTCTTAACACCTAACTCAGGTGCTAAAACAAACAAAATACCACCTTTATTCAGTGACTCAGGTGCCTCTGTGCCAGATCTGAGGATTCTTGGGCTCTGATACCCTCCGGACCCCAGCTGGGGCCCCCTGGGAGTGCTGGTGAGAGAGGACGGGCAGGAGCTGTGTGTTCCTCTGATCCAGGGGTTTTCCAGATGCCTTGCCATCCCAGCAGAGTCACCAAAAACTGATGCCTGGAGAGGCTGCCTAGAAGAGAAGCTAGACAGTGTTAAAGGAATAAAGTAGGTATTTATTAAAAGGACTTCAAATTATATACCTTGAGCAGTACAAGAACCTGGCCGTGGCTACACCCAAGATGGATGATGGGTCACAAGTTTTCAGTTTTACGAGTTTTGGTCCATTTACATATTGGGGTTAATTGCCCAATTACAGCTTCAGGTTATGAAGTCCCATCATCCCAGACTGCTCTCCTCAATTCACTGTTGTTTATACTTTTTGGGCCTGAAGCTGCAATGGTGTCCTTGGTTCTGGGGCTGGAAAAGGATTGTTTTGTCTAACTACACTGTGAGGAGAACTTGCTAACACTTTATATGAAGTTCAGAGTTACATACTAATGCAGTACAGAATCTGGAAAATATGAAAACTAAAACTTAAGGCATCAGCAACACTCTGCAGCACTGGAGGCTGTTGGCCTTTTCTTTTTGCTGTAAGGGCACATTTCCACCTCCTATGCAAATTGTGCACCAGGACTTCTGTGGTTTTTGTCTGCAAAACTGCCTTCCACCCACTTGCTCCTAGTGCCTGGGGTTATTCCTCCCCAAGGGGTAGGACTTGGTGCTCCCTTTGTTGAAATTCATGAAGCTCTGTCAGCCCATTTCTTCACCCTGCTGAGGTCACTCCAAAAGGCAGCAGAATCCTCTGTTCTCTCAAATATAACTCACAATTTTGTGTACATAATGTAGGACACCTGTATATCTCAACCAGGACTTCTCAGTTCTACTCTTAGAGCCAGAAGAGTGAAAATTAGATATCCCACAAGGTAACTTCAGGGGTCTAAATTCCTTATTAGTTGTGGTTCTGAGAACTGCTCTCCGTGTCATATCTCATTATCCTCCACTGCTCACTGAAAACACCATATTTAAATATCAAAGCCCTGGTGCATACATTTTACTTCAGCCTCTCTCTGTGTTAATATTATTAATATTGAAATTCTGAGATTTCAGCAGAGATAGCAAAGGTGTCTCTTTGCCTCACACTCTCTGCACAGCCCTCCATTCACAGGTCATTGCTTCTGCAAATATGAAAGCTCCATCCCAGTCCTCCATATGCCACAAAAATATACCAACAATGAACTTTGAAAACAAGCCACCTTGCAGCTCATGTCTTTTTAAAAAACTCTGTTTGGTTTTGTAATTGTCTAATTGGCTTGGCTCATTGAATGAGATTAATCTCTGCAAGGAGGAAGTGAGATTCTCCCTCTCCCTTTACAGCTGGAGGACAGCATGAGGGCAGATGAGCACTTTTGTGAATCTAGGACACATTTCTCTCCCTCCTCTGCCCTTTGCAGGAGCTCCTCTGGAAGGACCTCATCAGGAATTCATACTCATGGCAGCTTCAAGCCATCTGTTGCTACAGAATAAAGTGTTTGCTGCAAGCATTTATTTTCATAAATAGTTACAGAACAGTTGGTGCTGTCTGGTGTTTGGGGTGCTCCTGGAGGGTGGTCAGTGTTCAGACAGGACCTGTCTAGCCAGATACCTTCAGTCTTTTTGCTAAAACACACCCAGCCTCTGGATCTGGATGGATCACAGTGAATGCCAGCTGAATCTACAAATACCTTTCCTGAAATTGGAACAAGACTTGGGCTCTTTCTAAGTTTCTTCTCAACAACTAAAGTGGTCTCAATCAAATCATTTGCAGAATTCAGATATTGCCAGTGACATGGATCACTGCCCACTTCAAAAGCTGTGTTTTTCTTTTGCACTACAGATGAAGACATAGTTCCTTTATCATGAGATGGGGCTGTGCCAGCTGGGTTTCAGTCTCACTTTTCCAGTGGGTCATTCTGCAGGCCAAGAATTTTTGCCCTCCCTGAGCTTTAGACCCATGGGGATCCTTTAGTGCTTCCAGAGATGGGTTAAAGGGCTTAGCAGCACCTCAGACCCCAGCTAGTTCCTCCCTCTCTGGAAAAGCAAGATCAGATTATCTTAAACTACTCACTATAATCAATGTCATCATTTGTTTTAGGATCTCCTCATGAAAGGAAGAATTCCCAGCCTGGTAGAAGCACAGGGAAGGTGGGAGCATCCCAACCAGCTCTCTTCCAGGAGTAACTTAAGAAGGAAACAAGCTCAGTGATCAGAGTCACCATCCAAAGTACAAAGCTGTTCCATGAGGGACTGATGGGAATACAGCAATGAAAACATGAAAGTAGTAAATTAAGTACAGTAAGAACAAGACCAAAGGGAATGCACCAGACTTCTTGGGAACCATAGCAGGACAGACTTTGACTTGTAAAATTCAGAAAATCAGCTACTTTTCCTCTTGGTAGCCAGTTCAGTTATTATAAAAGGTGGCCTATCACTATAGGTGAATTTGTAAGGGCTGAGTAAGGCCTGATCCAAGGACTTTAATGTGAGGAGAGAGCTACAGATGACTTCACATTGTGCTGTGGAGATTTTCAATCATTTATTTGCCCCCACATTAACAGCAGGGACAATGTTACTGAAGTCTTGGCCACTTGAAATTTGGGCCCAGCTTGAAAGTTGGAAAAAAATACATACTCATGGGTTTGACCCACTTAAAGAATAACCTTCAGGTTTCCCTCATGCAACAAGTTAAAAAGAGATCTTAATTTCTTTCCCAAGTCACAGGCAAAATCCTCTCCTTATCACCTTCCCCACTGAAGGATCCTGAGCTTTTTTGAATGCTGCTGGGGCAAACCTGCCCCTCAGAGAACAAAAACTCCCGTTAGACAGAAGAGTGATATTAGCTGTAAGGAACTATCCTGGGATTGAGGGCAGTGTGAATGTTTTCCAGCTCTGTGATCAGGATGCATCTTTCAGAAATGTCATGTAATTTGTGATTTTGTAAAATAATTATTCCAATATACTTATTTTAATGTCCATTTTGTTTATTTATCTGCCTAGTTTATAACAAGGAAATATTTTTCTATCTAAAGGCTTAGGAGTTCAACGCACATTACTACTAATACTACCACAACCAACAGATCACTACATATATTTTCAGTGTTATTAGAGAAAACAATCCAATGCCTGTTATAACTCTGATCCTCTGCTTCGTTGATTCCACTCCACACCCTTCCCTGAATCAGTGAGTCTGTATAAATCAGCTTTCACCATGTCCTGCTCCAGGCACAAGGCTGGACTGGATGATGTCCTAAGGTCCCTTCCAAAGTGAATTATCATATGATCTGTTATATTGCTCAACTGGCTAATGATGTTTGGGTGACACATTTTATCTGAAGAGGTGACACATCTCATGTTTTTGTGGTATCAAAGGCATCCAATTACTGAAGTAAACAGTAAATACAGAGCTTAGTCAGGTGCATTGTGATGTGTCAGCCAAGGGCAACATTAAATCTGAGGAGAAGGGAGCAGTGGAGAAATTTTGGCTTTCCTACTCATTATAAAAAAAATCTATGAAACAGAATGATCTGCAAAAGGATGCAACAAAAGTAGGATCATTTAATTTACCTTTCCTACAGACTAGGCTAAATATACAGTGTGAAAGGGAAAAGGAAACTTCTTGAAGTTTCCATGACAGGGAAACATAAAATAATGGAACAATTTAAAGTGGAAATGGAACTTAATCATCTAACCTCTGAATAAAGCAGAGCCAACTTCAAAATTAGATCAAGCTGCTGAAGAGCTTTTCCAGTCAGACTTTGATTATTTCAAGGTTAGCAGTGGGGCAACCTGTTCCAGGATTTGACCATTCTCCTTGTGATGCCTTTTTCCTCGGATTTCACTTTCTGCTCATGTCTGTTGCTGCTCATCCTTTTGCTCCACAGCTCCAGCTGAAGTCTGGCTCCATCCAACCACCCATACCACGTGGGAACGGTCCCATCTTTTTAGTGCTGGTACAGCTCTACTGAAAATCAATTGAATTGCCCTGGGCTAAAACAAAGAGACAAATCTACCTTTTCCTTCTGCAGAAATTTTGAAACTGTCTCCTCCTCTGTGTAATAATTCTACAGTGCCCCCATGTCATTCCCAACTCACTTTCCTTTATGCATGTATCTCAGCATTGCCTTTCATGATGCAGAGAGAAAGAACTGTTTAATACCTCATATCCCAGCATCTACTCTTGGTACCTCACTGGGATATTGCCATGGAAACAGGGGAAGTTTGAAATAAAAGCAAATACACTCGCTTTTCTTATTTTTCAGTAGGGACTTCAAAATTTACTGCAGTATAAAAAAAAGCTGTGTGCCATCTGCTTATTGAAAATTGAATGCAAATATTTCTTTTCTTTCTTCTGGAGCAATAAATCACTGCCATGGTGTATCCCCACAGAAGCATCCCTAGAGGTGGTGGATGAGTTTTTGTGTAGCTTCCTGTCTAGAAGTTAAGGTGATAAGAAACATCCTTGTCCTTCAGCCAGGGATGGCATAGATAAAGAACAGCCTGAACCCAAATGGAAGGCAACATGTACTGGAGACAAGCAGAATTGTGAAACCAGCTGCTGGAACAGAATTTATGCTCTGTAAGTCACAAAACCTCCCAGCTATTTTGGGGGAAAGGTAATTTTTACATATGATAGGACTATGTAGGAAAGTCTTCACAAACACACCAGTATCATTTTTCCCTCTGTGGTCATTTCTTCTGTGGATCAATTGAGTCAAGCACCACTGCACTGGAGGGCTGAGTCCTCTGTTTGCAGCAGGATGAGGCTCTTGGCTCTTGTGACTGCTTTATTCACACTGCCTTCTAATGAGGGGCACCAGAGTATGGTTCTTCATAGAGTCAATGGAGATAAGGAGCTATAACACCTAACTCAGCTAGCTGGAGGACATGATGGGTCTGTGTATGGCACCATTTCTTTCTACTGAGATCTGTACAGGATCTCAGATTCCTTTAGTGTGATGTGCCACAGCAGAGACCTAAGTCCATGTTAGGAGGTGGCTAGAAGGAAAAATCATCTCTTTTCATATTCTTGATCTCTCTCACTGTATTGAGATTTCTGCTGAAGAAAACTTTTGTCATCATTTTTGAATATTGGTTTTATGACCCAGACACTTGCCTGCCAACAACCTGTCTCTCTGAGGTGGGGTTTTGCTCTCTGCACTGGCATCAGTGTTTTGCTACTCAAGGAAATTTCCTGTCACCAGGTCAGATAGTCCAGACACACCGCAGAACCTCTGACAGCTTTCCAGGGGGGAGAAAAGATGTGGCAATGCTGATGCTGATGAGTGCAACTGTTTCTTTGCCTCTGATCTCAACAGCCTTTCCCCAGTCAGTGGTTAAAGAGCTTATATCTCTGAATTTCCACAGGCTCAGGTTGGCCAGGAGAGGCTGACTTCTTTAGGTACAGGGTCACCACTCCTCTAGAAGCAGAGGGAGCAGCAGAGCTTTCCAGGTCTTGCACTCTGCACATAACTCTACTTCACAGGCAGCTCACGGGGCTGCAGCCTTTGCAGGGCCATCCATCTCCTGTCTGCCTTTGCCTCTCCCAGAGCTGTTGCAGGGAAAAGCTGCTCAGGAAGCAGTTGCAACCAGATTGTGTCTTCTGTTGCTGTTTCTCTGGTAATCAGACAGCTACACCAATAATCATGTCCTTACAGCCCTGGCTCCTGCTTATCACAGGCTTGTCTGGGAAGGAAAGCCTGCTGTGCCCTGTTCATTCAGCCATCTGTCACTCGGCCATCCTCAATGATTAATGCCTCCCTACCTGAGCCTGCACAGCTTTCCCTGGGAGGCACTGGAGCTGCTGCATGTGCAATGGTTTGGGCCCACTGGAAGACGGGTATGAATGATCATTGCTAGGTATGTCCAGGGTGCAATGGAAATGTCCATGAGTGACTAAGATTTACACAAGACTTATTTTAATTGTGCTTAGATTATGCTTCATTTAAGCTTCCTCCTCATGCACAGAGACCAGGTCAAATCTTCCACTGTGTTCATCTGGAGAGACAGATCCATTTGTGTCTGGAGAAGTGTTCTTGATACTGAGAGACCCTAGTTAAGTCACTGCTATTATATCTATGGGGTAAGTCTTGATTGCAAGTGTCTGCTTTGTGTTACACTGATTCAAACACAGAGTCCTGTTCAGGCTGGGAAGTACTTTAGGATGCCTCTAGCCTCGATTCCTGTTTAAAATTGGAACAACACTAAAGTCAGACCAAGTTGTTTACAGCTGTTTCCATGTGGGTGCTGTGGTGGGTTAACCTTGGCTAGGAGACAAACTCCTACTCAGCTGCTCTTCTAGTTCTCAACATTACACAGTGGAGGGGAAAAAATAAAAAGCCAAAACCAAAGACTAGAAATCTTGCTTGAGATAAAGTCAGGGAGATCACTTATCTCTTACTGTCATGGGCAAAATAGACTAAAACCAAGGTAACTAATTTATTGCAAGTTAAAGTAAATTTGGATTATGAGAAACAAACTGAAACAGTACCTTCCCCCCACACCTTTCCTTGTTCTGCCTTCACCTCTTCATTCCCAGCTCCTGGAAAGGAGAAGAATGGAAATGAGACTTAGGTCAGTCCTTCACAGCCTCTTTTAGTCACCCTTCACTCCTCACATCTCCCTGCTAGGAACCTGCTGGGTTAGTTAAACTGTCTTTGGGTTTTGAACCTGTGTAAGGATTAACCCTGTGAAAAAGTCTTTGAAGGAATATAATTTCTTATACACCAAATTTCTACAGATGATTTGCTAGAATAGAGCAGGTCACGTAGCTCCCCAGAAAATCTGAGGTAGAATAAATGCCTCTGTGTATTTGTCCAGAAACACACACTCCATCAGAACTGACTGGAAATTCCACACAGCATGGCCATGGGCTGAGGAGAGACCTGAGTCCCAGTTTTACAGCTCACCTGTTACACAACAGCTCAGGAAGACCCTGACCTCATTATGGATGTGAACCCTTGTCCTGTCTCTCCAGCTGTGGGCTGTTCCACTAAGGGCCAAGATATACAAAATATAATGATTTTTTTTTACTGCAGGATGACTGAATCCTTCTGTCTCTACAGCTCATTCAGGCTTGGACCGTGTCAGATTATTTAATGAAGCACAGGGAAGAAATGGCAAATTTGGAAATTAATCTGCTAAAAGAAACTACATGGTCAATCAATGGTGAGACCCTTGCTCCCCACTATCAACATGAGATGAATTTAAATTATCAAAGGCAGGCCAAAATCATCCTGAAATTATTCAAGTGCAATCAATTGTGTTTGGAATTCTACTGCCCAAGGCGGCTCCCAGAGCTCTCTGTTTCACTTAAACAGCCTCTGGTCACCTCTTGATCTTCTTGTTAGCAGATCTGCCAGGCTTGATTGACTTGTTGCATGAGGAATCCTGACAAGACCAAGTCTGGCAAAGCCCTTCTGGCCTACAGGCTGTTGCAAGGAGGTGGAGAATGTCCAAAGGACAACAAACACATATGACTTGTGTTCTAGATTCCTCCCTCTCTCTCTCCATCCTTCTCCCTCGGGGGAGCAGACACTAATCATTGCCTGCAGCGCTGGGTGATTAATTTAAATGATTTAGCACCTGGGGATTAACCTTCACACAGAGATCGATGTTTTGGCTGTTTCCTACATTATTACCCTTACAGCAATTACCTCCCACAGATACTTGCTCTTGTACTAATGAGCCAGAAGCTATTAGCATCCACATCCACTATCGACATGTTTTATAGTTGCAGGAGGGTTCTTCCTTGATGACCACAACTTCTAGACTGGTAAATCTACAACATGAGTAGAAAAGACTCTTCTGAAGGCATTTCTGGAAGGAAAAAATAATAGGGAAAATTATATTAGCATTATGAAGAGAAGTGTGTCATGAGCATGAAATCAGAGCCAAGGAGAAGAGAAAGAGAATCAGGTAATTGCTGCCCTACCCTCCTCTTTCTTTTTCACCACATCTCTATTCAGCTGAGTCCTATCTCAGTGGTGTTGGCTTTTACACTACCACCCATCAGTTTGTCCCATAGCACCCCACAGGCTTTTGCACCAAAATATGGATTATTTTAACCCATCAGTCCAAATATTCCTCTTGTTTACAGCAATATAAATTGAATTAGTTGCTATCAGAGTAGTTGTGAAATGCAGAGTCTGTACCATGTTAGTCAGAGCCCATGCACAGCTTAGAGACAGAATCACACACAAATACAAACTGAGATAACTTCTACTGTGCAGTGTTTCACAATGGCAACATGAATCTAGAATTGAGGGACATTGTCTTCCTGCTTCATCTCTGCTCCTTGTCTCCTTTTATCTTTTGGTAAAATTATTTCAACTGTCTTAGCAGCTCCTTTTTTATACGTGGAATTTCTTACATTTTATGAAGTAGAAATAACAAAAGAGAAGAACAGCAATAGCTGTGCTCACTAAATATGAACCATCAAGAGGCAAAACTCAGAGTTTGAGATCAAAGTCACTCGGGTTGTGAGTTGGCCTTTTCCCCTCTCATTTCTGTGTATAACACAGCAAACCTCTGTCCTAAAACTCCACAGATGTCAGCATCTTGCAGTTTTCCTGTGCATGCAACTACTTAGAATGCAGCTGGTAACACTCATTAGACTCTACAACAGTGAAACAGATAAAAGCTGTTGCTCCTGATCCACTGGGCAGCACAGGACACCAGAGGATGGAGTAAACTCTTCTGCCTTGAAAAATCAGCTGCTGCCTTTTGTGGAGAGAAGGACCACAACATACCATATGTTCTCCTTTTATTCAAACCTGACTTTGAATATCACAACTGTTGGCTGCTCTGTTTGGAAATACCAAGTTCATTCATGAGAGCTGAACTTCCAGAGTGAAACTGGGGTCTATTGTGACACAAGTCCTTTAGTGTAGGAGGTATGTAGGAACAAAATTGATATTAAAGTAGAGTTTTTTCCTGCCGCTCAACCTTGACTAGAAGGTAGAAGGGGAAGGTTAACTCAGTATAGAATGGGGTGTTATAGGTTAGTAGTTTCTATCTCTAACATTGGTCTCTTAAAAACCAAGTGACGCATTCCCACCTTAGCCAGACCTGGGAGAAATAACCCTAGACCTAAGTCAGGACAGGACATCTGAACCCATGAAGAGTGTTAAAGCCAAGAGTCTCCATCAACAGCCACTATGAAAGTGGCACAATGCATTGGCTTCATCTACAAGGACATTTTCTTCCTTTTCTTCAGCAGTCAGCATTTCCCAGCAATAAAATGCTGGAGGCCAGGATAACCCGAATATAATCATAAAATCATGAAATAGTTTGGTTTGAAGGCACCCTGAAGATCATCTAATTCCAGGCCCCCCCCGACATGGGCAGGGACACTTTCCACTACCCCAGGTTGCTCCAAGCCCCATCCACCCTGGCCTTGAACACTTCCAGGGAAGGGACATCCAGAGCTTCTCTGGGCAACCTGTTATGAACTGGTTTAAACCCAGAAGAGCAAAGAAAACTAAGCCTCTGTGAATAAAAAGGATCAGACCCAGAAAGATTTGAAATATACCCAAAAAATGTGATTAAAACCAAATTAAGCCAGATGTTAGTGCAAAAAAAGTGATATATTTTATTTAATAGTAAAAGAGGCAAAGAGAAAGAAAGAGAAAAGAAAGAAAGAAAGCGAAAAGGAAAGAAGTGTGCATGGGGGGGGTGGGGGGACAGGGAGAGAGTGACAGGGGTTGGATGGAAGCATATCACCCATCCAAGGGTCCAGAGATGTCTCATTGCTCCTCTCCATCTGGTCTTGGTGGTGAAGTCCAGAAAGTACAGAATCCCTTGGATTAATACGCATTTTGGGTAGGTAGGAATACCCAGCTGCCTCCCTTAAGGCGACTGGGTTTGACACTGTCTCTTGCAACTCTGAGGGCCTGTTACATTGTCTGCAGTGCTCTGGTGCAGGGTCTGGGGACACCTTTGGAGGAGACTTTGACAGGCCATGACAGCCCCTCTGCTGTGGATAAGCTTTTCCCTGGGGTGGAGGGACCCCTGCAGCTGAGCTGGTCTGCACAGTGGAGGTTGGGCGGTCACTGCACCTCTCCCCAGAGACTTTTTCAAAGCCTGAAACCTGGGACCTCTTCCCCTCACCCTTTGGTGGGAGGGTCTGTGCGAGCCTGGCAGCTGATAGCCCCGAGACTGGGGTCCCCACCCCAAAGGTGCTGACTGTGCTCTGTGAATGCATTCTTCTCCCTCAGCCCTGAGCTGTTACTTTATCTTATCTCCATCAACCAGCAGTTCAGGGCCTCAGTCAGAAGGCCTGTTCAGGGTGTAGTGGTCTTCTCTGCAGCTTTTGTAATACAGTTTTGTTACAATAGGCAAAGCTCCTCCATGAAGATATTTAAGCCCTAAATTATAACTCTCAGTTTCTGATACAACCTGTGCTAGGACCTCACCACCCTCGTGGTAAAAAAATTCAGTTTATATCAGTTTAAAGCCATTTCTCCTTGTCCTGTCACCCTCTTGTTCCTCTCCAGCTCTCCTGGTAGCCCCTTTAGGTCTGGAAGAGGCACTAAAGCCTCCCGAGAGTCTTTTCTTCTCCAGGCTGAACCACCCCAAGTTCCTCTTAACCTGAATTCACAGCAGAGGTGCTCCAGCCCTTTGATCACCTTTGTGTCTCCTCTGGACTCACTCCAGCAGGTCCATGTCCTTATGCTGGGTGCTCCAGAGCTGGACACAGTGCTCCAGCTGGGGTCCATGAGAGCAGAGTAGAGGGGCAGAATCATGTCCCAGCAGCAAAATAGTCTTTCATGCCTCTTTTAGTGGCTGAATTCAGACTGACACACTGATTCCAGCTCTTCCAGAGCTTTTGTTTTCTGCATTTTAATCACATAACAGGTTTTTTCCTGACTCTGAAGACCCTAGAAATATGCTCCTTTTTTTACTTCTAAACTTTTTTTTTTAACAACAGAAATAAAAATATTTTCTTTTCTCAGTTCTAAATGTTTTAGTTTCTGTTTAATTGGATATTGCTTTGTCCCAGGAGAGTGAGAGCACAACAGGGAAGAGCTCATTTACCTCTTCTGTACTGCTCATTATTTTGTACACTTCCAGCACAATTCCCTCATTTGTTCCCTCTCAAAAGTCACTGTTTTTTCAATGGACAAGCTGAACTAAAGATATTGCCTTAGGTGAGAAAGATGCAGAGATTTGGTCACAGCATGACTACAGACACAAACCTGTTTTCAGTTACTGAAATGTGTGGTTTGCTGTCAACCAGGCAAAATATGTACTGAGCAGGCTCTTGCATTTTGCAGCAAGATGCTGAATTCCTTTCCTCCTCTAAGATACGCACATGGCAGCAGCCAAACGCTAAAAAATCAGTTTGATTCAAATTTATAAAGATATCTATAGCCTATAGATGAAAGATTGAAGGTTTTTTCCTTCATTTTTATTTCCATTCCCTGAAGTCTGACAGTCCTGTGGTAGTTAAGCTCAACATGCAAAGTCTTCTTCAAATTCTCCTGCACTACCTGAAGCTCTTTAAAATGTTGTCTTCTAGTCTATATTATTGATTGCTTAAATAATTACTTTGAAAGGTTTTTGGAAAAGGAGCATCTGGGGTTCAACAACACTTCAGCTTTTCTGTGCATGATAAAGTATGTTTTCAAATACCACTCCAAAAAGAAAGAAATAGTTGATCTTAACTGCTAATAGAGATGTTCATAGAAATCATAGAATCATTTGGTTTGAAAAGAACCTTAAAGGTCACCTAGTTCCAACCCCCTCCCATGGGCAGGCATGCCGCTCTCTGGACCAGGTTGCTCAGAGCTCCATGCAGCCTGGCCTTGAACATTTCCAGGGATGGGGCATCCACAACCTCTCTGGGCAACCTGTGCCACTCACTACCTTCCCAGTAAAGAATGTTATCTGATGCAGCCCAAAAAACATGTGAGATTGCTTAGGTATCTTTCTCTCTGTGGTCACTGCTGTTTTTCTCCTTTCTGTGCCATAAGTACTCCTGTCTTCACCAGAAAATGAAGATGTCACGTGCATCTTTTTTTTTATTGTTTTAATGTAGGCCAGGTACTAAATGAAGATGTGTAGAACACAGACTGTGTACCAACACACAGGACTTCTTGGCTCTTCACTCATTTGTAAGTGAGACTCATACACAGAAAGAGCAGCTGAAGGCTATGACAACAAACTCATCTCACTGTCACTGTAATGTCTCATTTTAGTTGGAGGTGAGGCACTGGCACAGGTTGTCCAGAGAGCTGTGGATGCCCCATTCTTGGAAGTGCTCAAGGCCAGGCTGGATGGGGCTTGGAGCAACCTGAGATAGTGGAAGGTGTCCCTGCCCTTGGCAGGGGACTGGAATGAGGTGATCTTTAAGATCCTTTCCAAACCAAACAATTCCATGATTATATCATAACATGTAGTTGGTCTATGTTTTATCACTGCATGTCATGGTAAATTTGCTGCAACCAGCTTTTTATTCTCATGGTTACTTATTCTTACTGTTCATATACATGTTTTCTTTCATTAAGGCTGCTGGAAGGAAATGTAAAACCTCTCTCTCTCTGTCACTCTGTAGCTGGGACCAGCTTCTGGCCCACAGCATCACCAAGAAGGAAGAAAGAGGGGATTCTTCCCATTAGTGAGATGTATTTTAAATGAAAAATATTAACTCTGGCAACTTTTACAATCCTTCCATTAGTAGCAGGGTGTAGTGAAGCCTGTGTAGGAGTAGTTGTGGTGGTGTCTCCTCCCCCAGACCACATTACAATCTGAGAAAAGCTCATTAGGCCTCAGCATTGATGAACAGCACTTGGGCTGAGTCCCTCCAGTTTATGAGAAACACTGTGTTCTCCCAGGAAATGGTGCTGTCTAATGAGCTCCTGCTTTTTTCTGAATGAACAACCTTGGAAATGTTTCTTTGCCTGAATAACAACGCAAGTGGGATGATATTTTTGTTCTCAAACTTTCAAAGAAAGCCAAGGACCTGAATTGCAGCCAGGATGAAACATTGTTATGACCAAAGCCCAAGAGTCTCTTGTGGCCCAAAGTGAGACCCTTTGAGCTCTCCTGGACCACAGAGGGCTGAGACCACCCACCTCTGAAACAGAGACTTCTTGAGTTTGCTATACTGAGGGGATTACTCAACAATGACAGATCCTGGCCTGATACCCCAATTCCTCAAACCTTCACCTGCTGAGAACATACAAAGGCATCTGAAGTGAGTATTTTGCTACCTTTAAGGAGATTTTTTTCACAGGTACCTTGTACAGACTCTTCATGTCTCTCTGCATGCAAATGCATATATGCCATAGCAAAAGTGGGAGAAATGCTGCTCTCCTGGATTATTGACACTTTGGATTTGTAGGTGAGGCCTGTAAGTAAGTTACTGTTGTGGCACAGTAAATCCTATGTGAATCCTTTGCTGAGTTGTTTAACTTAAGTTATAAGTTAAGGTGTTAAGGTGCTGTTAGGTTTAAGTACTGTTAAGCTTAAACACTGTTAAATGCTGTTGGGCCTTCAGGCATATTTCTTTTTATCCTTACCCTTTCTATCCTTTTGTGTCAGCCCCCAACCCCACCTCCACATGGATAGTTTTGGGTTTATTTTGGTTTGGATTGATCAACTCTGGAATTTTTTGTTTGCTTTCCTTCAGCATGCCTTAACCATCTAGGAAGTGGTAGAGTGAATCTTGCCAATGAACTTTGTCATGCTGTCATTTTATATCAATCCTGTCTTTACTGCTAGTTTTGATGGTGATTCTTTAAGTGATCTTAAAACATTCATTTTAAAAATGACAAAATCACATCATTAGGACAAAGTGAGGGCCTGTCCCTGGCTTCACTTGTGACTTACCTGGGTGGCAACAACAGCACAAGCTGCTCAACACTCCATCCCAAACAAGAAATCATGCTTGTGCCTCTAGGCAATATCTGTCAGCTAAAATTAGCACTGAGACCCACTTGCCCTCTTTTATTAGGCATCACCGGATTAATCGTTTCATGAGCGGAACTCTGATCTCCTCAAGTCAGGAGAAGCCACACTTTTCAGTTTGATATCCTAAGATACTGCCCTTTAGCTCCATAAAGTTAAGATGGGGAGAGTCTCAACAGCTGACTCCAGCCCACCATGCACTGACTCTGCCATTATTCCTCCTCTAAGCAGTTTATTTTTTGCTTATTCTGAACTGCAGTCATTTGGGAACAGCATCGTTGGGTATTTGATGAAGGTTCATACTTCACTCTGCACGTACTTTTGTCAAAAAAGCTTTTATTGCAATGCAAAATATCTTCTGTATATGACATCTTTCTGCCCCCCAACCCCCTTAAATTTAATGAGTAATCCTTTCTGGGTTTGTACATTGTGATTCTTGTGTGTATGTATGAATATATATACATATCTATATATCTATCAATCTATAGATATTATATTAATACAATCATATATAAATCTGGACCTATATCATTTTATATATACACATATCACTGGATATATGTGTGTGTGTGCATATACATATACATACATTACATATACACTATATACACATATATGCACACACATACATACCGTATAATCATAAACATCTGTTGGTTGTCAAGGGACTTTTCTTTAACAAAATAAGCTCCATCAGTGGATTTTACTTCTGTAGTGCAATTTTACAGGAAGTTAACATTTCCACATTCAATATAAAAGAAACAATATACATTTGAAAACGTGCCATAGGATTTTTAATGAAAAAATTAGAAAAGTGCATTTTTTTACAACACTACAGTAAATGATTCTTTTTTTTTTCTCTGTAAAGACATTGTAAAATATATACAGGGTTGCGTAGTGCATTCATTACAAAAAAAAGATGCAATCCCTTGCATAAATTACATATTGTACAGGGGTTCGCTGTCTACTTGGACTTGTAAACATTTGTGTGATACAGTTTTCATTCTTTAAGTAAGCTGCAATACATCTTATTTTCATTTGACTGTTGTTGCATTCTGACTCCAGTACGGCATTCTAAGGCCATGTGTGAAGGCATCCTCTCCCATGACGGAGAAGGCCAGGAAAAGAAATGAAAACACAAAAGAGTCTTTAATTTGGTTCTTTGTAATCAAGTTATCACTGGTTTAACAAATCACATCTTGATGCTTATGACCTGATCACTCTCGTTTGCTAGGACCAGCTCAACTACTATGTTGAAGTTTAGAGGTCTGAAATGAGCAGAGAAAACAGCTTCCAGGAGGTAAATTCCAAGTGCAGTCTCCACAGCCAAGCAGCTCCTCTTTCTAGATGACCATGTCCCTAACACTCTGTGTGCTGCACAGAAAATGTATCAACCAGGGTAGAAATTTAGATTTTTGCTCTATCTCAGGCTGCTGAGGGCCTTTAGAATGCCGTCAATACACCGTCGGTAAGTTCGCATATGCACATTCAAAGAAGTACAAAAATGCACCAAAAAGTGTCAAGAGATCCAAAAGAGACACAGCATCAACACACACTCACAAACACACACATACACTCACACTTCTTTCTGAGCAGGAAGGCTCAGTCTCCAAAGTAGGATTCACAATTTAATTTCAACATGTATGTGTGTTTGGAAGAAATCCAAGAATTTCCATATAAACTCCTTAGGTCCCAAATTGAACACTTTTATCCCTGTTTCTCATAGATGAACAGTTTGTTGAAGTAAGAAATTGCACCTTGAAGAGACAGTATCCACATTCTTTTGGCCTACTGGAAACAACTGTTAAGCCCCCCTCCCTTTCCCCATTGACCTATCCAGCTCCAATTCATTTCCTTTGCCGTCATGTCACTAGGATCAAAAGTTTTACTTGATACTCTTCAATGGCAACAAACAACCACACAAATCTTAACAAGTCAAGGGAATGGGAAAAATAAAGCATTTTTTTTCTTCCACAGTTCACTCCTGACCTTGAAGAAAAAAAAAAACAACCCCCCAAAAAAAGAACAGATGGATTATTGGTTGTATTACAGGAAATGTGCATTCTGTAAAAGAAAGACAGATTAGGTTTGCATTCTAAAGAAAAAAGCTGTTGCCTCATAATTTCTGCTTATTTCTTAATTGTGAAAGGTTTGTAGTAGACAGGACTCTTTCTGAATCATATATTAGCTTTTTTTTTGGACAAGGTCAACCAGCAGTACTTACACCCAAACTAACTTTGTGTGCATTAACCAAATTTCTCAAAGTCCAAAAAATCAGTGTTCAGAGTGGTACCCAAGGAATTACTTAATAAAACCAACTGCTAGATTAACTGTCTTAAACCTCTTGTGACCTGGACAGTGGGATCCCTCTCTTGTTATGCAGGTATTACACTTATCCTCCAATCAGCTGAATAATATTCCTGCACTAAGAATTTACACAGAAAGTATCTACCACAATGTACATCTAGCTGAACAGTTGAAAAGGAGGGAAATTGCCACCAGAAGATCATTAAGTTGTGTTGAACAAACCAGTTGCATTGGTCAGTGGTGACCACACAGGATTCTGTTCTTCCCAAAAGAATAAAAAGGGCACAATATCAATAAACAAGAGGAATTTCCCACTGCTACCTCTGCCTGCAGGGTCTCTACATGTTGGGCATTGAGAAGATAGACTAAAAATTATATTTTCTGGAAAACATACATGGCAGTAATGAATTCTTCAAAGAAAAGAGAAGTTGCATGGAAATATCAGTCACCATAGAGCAGCTGGAGCTTCAACGCTGAAAAACTTGAAAGGAATGTACAGTGAAGATAAAAAACCCAACTAATTGCATTGCTAGAAGGATCTCACATACATGTCTTTTGCCCCACTTGGCCAACCTTTTGGGAAGACAGCAGCTGCCAGAGAAATCAGAAGAATTTGGCAAAGTTTTGGGGGTCACAACCACAATGAATTGCTGTGACCTGACCCCTAGATCAATTTGGATGACTGGCATAATGAAGACAATGATATGTGCCCACTGCTGCACACTGAACTTCACCCACTTCACCATTCAGAAGGGATTCTGAGAAGAGCTTCAAATCAGAGAGGTGAGATAAATGTGGTAGATATTTAACAGGAAGCATTAAAAGAAACAGCTGTAGATCTATCTGAAGGCACTGCCACGCAAGTTCCATCTCTTGGTTTCCAAGGAGAAACCAGCCCCAGCCCCGAGCTCTTGCCCAGTGTGCAAGTCAGATATCAGCCCTGAATTCAGTGGGAATTAAAAGCCTCAATGCATTGATGCTGAGCTAAAATCCCTTCCCCAGATGCTTCCAATACCAGCTCCAGTCAAGATGCCAAGATGATGCTTGTCAGTAGGGCAGCTGAGGCATGACCCCCGTGTCAGAAGTGATATTATCAAATAGGCCTTTTTGGAAATTGTTTTGTAGAGTTGCAGTTTCAGACTCTGGGAGGCCAAAATCACTTACACTGTATACTTCAGATAATCTAATTAAATACTTTTATCAGATTAATTATACTCTGAACAATAATTATGATTAAGGACCTTCATACCCAATCTGCAGGGAGAGCCAGCAATAATGAATAAATGTTACTTCTCTAAAGGTCATATTTGATGACATTTTATGTAGAATCTGTCCAAACACAGTCAATATGAAGAGGTTTCTTTGCTATATATTGTGACCTCCTGAACTCAGCTAGAAAAGCTTAGAATTTCCCACATATTCCTATGGCTCTGGGGAGGTGCTATCAAAGATGGACAAGGATATCACAGTTCAGGTCTTCTGGATTTGCTGCAGGTAGTAGGAGGATTGGTGTAACTGATCTCTTCCATGGAATAGGAGAGGGAAGGTGCTCTAGGAGACACAATTTTCCCTATTTTCATTTTGACACCAGTGTTGGTAAGGTGATCTCACCACAGCCATCCACTTGACTATGCACCAGCCCTGTTCCATCCTTCCCACACCTCATGCCACTCCTGCATGGGAGGATGCTGGCAGGTGACTAGAAAATAAACTAAAGCCAGAGGCCCGTGACTCTTTTTTAATCTGAAACTATGCCATGGATCTCACCAATGATCTACAGACAATGAGCCAAACCACTGTGACTCTTTACCTGCCTAAATAATTTGTGCTGGCCATTCTCCTGATGGCCTTCTCCCAGACAAACACACTCCAAAGTTCTTCTCGTAGGCTAATGCATTGCATCCCAGCCAGGGAAGAAATGGATCTCACCCATTCAAGGTTATGCACATTGCATTTCCTACTTAATTCCCCATATATTGCTTTTAATCAATCTGTAGATTTCTTTTGTCAGTCATAATTAGAAAAGAACATTTCCTTCCCCAGGGTGTAGCTGTGTAGCATAATGCCTTTCATTAATGGATGAGGGGGCAGAGCACAGAATGTGGCGATCTTGGGCCTGAACATACGTCCATGAAATGGCAAGTTAATGAGTTAATGTCTGAGTGGGAAAGTGGGGAGAGAGCATAGAGAAAGCCAGAGGGTGGCTGTCTGTGAAATGGATCTCTCTTCTAGCCTCGAGTGTAGTGCTCTGGATTCAGCAATTACTGCAAGCTGTTCCACAGGCCAGATAAACAATGAATCAAAGCCAGGATGGTGGTATCAGGACTCATGCATGAGGAAGATGCACTGTGGAGCATAGTTTCAATTATTATATTTGCCAGCTCCACTTGTGAATTTGCCAGCTATGATAAATGTTATCATCCTGTTGTTTGCTCTGCATTTCTCAAAGTGAACTAAAAGACAACACAGCTTGGAACTGTGAATATTAATTACCAATAAAATTGCAGCATTAATCTTTCCCCTTCTACCCCTCCTTTTTTTTTTCCCCAATCTGTTGTGGGTGTTAATACATGACAGCACTCCTTACCCTGTCAGAAAGCAAGGTGAAGGAGGGCTTTGGGATATTTATTAATTACAATATTCATGCAAGGAGAGACAAATGAAGGCTGAAGGCTCCAGGGATAGTATTTCCAGCCTAAAGTTAGCAGGCAGATTTCAATTACTGGATTCCATAAGGCAAAATACAGCTGCATAAATTATACAGGTTGACTGTTGGTTTTAGGTCTTACTGCTTTCCCTTAGGTTTAGGAGAGACTGTTCATGGTGAGCAGTAGTTGGAGGCACTGATAGAGTATCTAGCAGTAAATAGAAAAAAAGGTTCACATTCCAATCTCAGAAAAAGGGTATAAATCAGGACTCATTGTATGGCACCCAAATTGGTTGGCTTCAGAGGAAGGCCCTGCCTACCCAGGCCTTAGACAAGGAGAGAATTTGCTCATGGTCCTCTTGCACTTGGGAGCACCAGGAGGAGGAATAACATCACTAACATAATATATCCCAGAGAGGAGCACTGCTTAGGATGGGCTGGCTGAATAAAATCTTGGTTTAAATGGAGACAGCAGCAAAAACCTGACTGGAGAGTCAGGAACTCCATGAATCTCCCCATCAGCAATTATCAGTGGAACACTGGCCTTGGTAGGCCTTGACTGAGCTGAGGACAGTCAGTCTCCCAGACTGATTCTACAGAGACAAAAGCTCCTTCAGCATCACCTCACATCCATTTCAGCTGGAAATAACAGAACTCCTGCTTCTGAGAACAATTTCTTTTTTCCCAGCTTTCTTTTTTCCTTCCTACTACTTTTTTGGGGGTGAGAGTTACTTTGCCATATTCATTATATGCATCATAAAGAAATGAAAACTGCATTTTGGCAAAGGGTTTCATCAGTTTTTCATGGTTTTAATTCAGCCTCTGAGCTCAGACTAACTGGTATAAGAGTCCCAGGGCACCTTCCATCCATAATCAATTTCTCTGTGTCCAATGTCATTATTCCATTTGTTTCAATTTTGGAGAATTGTTCTGATAGCCAATCCTTTTTGTATAATTTATCTTGCTGAAGTTCCCAAAATAAAGTTTTATATGACAGCAGGCTGGTCAGAAAGATATTATTTTCTTTTTCAGTTCTGTGAGTGTTACACATCTCTGGTTGATGAAGGTAGCAGAGGTGCAATTCTCATTGTAATTTGTGCAATATTCCAGTCAGTAATAGTGTCTTGTTGAAATATGCATGAAAAAGTCCACAACATTAGTGTAATGGACACACTCCAACACATCTCTCTCATCCGGCTTCCTCATAAAGATTTTAAATGACTGTCTTAATTAGATCTTAATATTAACGGGAATATTACATAAAGCTAAATGAGGACATAAACTTCAGCTGAAAGCTACTTCTACCCAAACCCCAGCCCTCTGGTCTGCACACACCAAATAGTTTTGGAACATTTTCATCCTTCATCTTGGTTCCACTGACTGCTCCTTTTTAAGCTTTTAGCAACAAATCAAGCTTTATTTTTTCCTTAACAAAAACTTCCAAATCTGTCAGAGAAAAAAAGGAATTACCTTGCTTAGGTCGGATTCACAATAATCTTGATTACTGCCCTGGCATTTCATTGATCAAAGCACTAGGGAACTAATGAGAAAATGTACAATACATAGATTACCTTGGTCACTTCCTTTCTTTTTCTTTTTCTTTTTCTTTTTCTTTTTCTTTTTTTTCTTTTTCTTTTTCTTTTTCTTTTTCTTTTTTCTTTCTTTTTCTCTTTTCTTTTTTTTTAATAATGTCTATTTCATCCTAGCGAGCTGTTACAGAGAGTTCAAACAGAAGTTTATTGCTGAACATCACTGTACATCTTCTTCATTCATTAACAACCAAGAAACTATTTTGGACTCTTGAAGGAACATCCAAATACCCCTTCTAGGGCTGCCCCACTACAGGCATCCCTGTAAAGCAGGTGCATGTACAAAGTTCTGGCAAAGCAGTGCCTTTTAGGTCAGTCAGAATATTCCTTACACAGTAATGAAGACCAAGTGGAGACTTGTGCCTGCATTGTTCTATTAAGTTTCCTCTTGTTTCCATATCACAGCATGCTCAGTCAAAGCTATTTTGGTGCTTCACTGATCAAACTGATTTTTCCCTTTGATGATAATATGAAATATTATAGGATAATAGGGTTGTTATATAATCAAAGTCGACAGCAGGGAGCTAAATTTGTATTGTTTTGATGAAGAGCACATTCGTGTGACATAAATAGACTAATCTGATTTATTATTATTATTTCTAATGCTTAATAATAGGGAAGGGTAGGGGAAATGAGACTCTGGGGAATGAGAGTGCATCACAAAGTGATAGCAGACATTAGGATGTCTAATCATAAGCAGCACCACTACTACCTGCTCGTAGATGAATTTCAAAAGAGCGAGTAGCGAGCAAGAGAAATTGTTCTGAAAGAGATAATATCTTAAGTGGAATAAACCCAATAATGTACTAGCAAAAGTATCTTGTGAAAAGCAGTGTGGTGAGAAGAAAACATGTAGGGCAATAAGAAGTCAGAGACAGAACTGACAAAAGTCAACACACCTTTCACTGACTGATTTTTCATGTTTAACTGAAAAGCTGGGATTAACCTTGGACAAAAGCTTCCCTTTCATGATTCAGTCTGTTCCAGTTCAAGACAGCCCAAGCCATTATTCACACATCAGTCAACAACCATGAAAACAGCTAAAGAGAGAGGCAGATTTTGCCTCGTGTTCTGACGTGCACACGTGAGAGTTCTTGTGTCTGGCTGCTCACAAAGCAAAACCCTGCAAGAGTTTCCTTGTAAATGAAACATCCTGCTACTTCAAAATCCCATGTGTGGCAAAAATACAGGTTGGATAGAATTGTGGGCTCTTCAGCCAGAAGAATAAAATAAATAAGCATATTTGAAAATCCCAAGGAATGCAGATACATTCAAGTAAAACATTTTCCCACATATACAGTCATTATAGCTTTTAAATTTAAAAGTATGGCTACAGACATCTACTCTGGCTCCTTCATATCAACATACACAGATTTCTTCAACTACATCTACAAACTTCAACTAAACTAAAGCAGAGCTATTACAAAGCCATTGAGTTTTAATGCAAGGACTCTAAGTGGCAGATAACCCATGACATACTGAGGTAAGTTTCTCCCCTGGTTAAACACCCCGTGTATTAAAATTTACTCTTCATTTATGGTTCCAGAGGGAAGATGGAGTAAAAAATCAGCTACAGTATTAAAGTTTTCAGCCTCTCCAGTTCAACATGTTTTATAGAACATTTAAAGACGATTTTTATATGTAGCAGAAATAATAGTTTCTTCTTTTCTTAAAGGAAAAGAGGAAAAAATCTATGCAATGTTTTATAAGATGCAACTGTTTTTTCTTTTTAAAGGTTTTGCTAAAAGTCCTATTACCAAAATTCTCCTTTTCCAGGCACAGAATTCAACTCAAATTCTGCAAAACCCCCAAATTTTCCTGCTTCTCTCCAGTGTCAAAAACACCCAGCAGCTGCACATGATATAGAGATGTGTGTTTCGGGAATCTTTCTTCTTATTTCCATAGCAGGAAAAGAGACATACACTTATTTGCACTTCTGGGATAACAAGCAAAGATGAAAAAAGTGAATTTGCAGAGCACTGTGAACCCTATGGGCTATCAGGGGAAGCAGCTTTGAGGTGTCAAACACTGAGGTGATTTAACACATCCTGAAACTGCTTTTTTAGGTATTCTTGTTTCGATCCTTCTGCCATCAGCATTTGCCCTAGGACATGGTACTGGCAGCACAGCATTAATGCACCCTGCATGCCCCACACATTACTCTGAAAAAGTCCATCCTCATCCATCCTCATTAAGAATCCTGTTAGTTGTTCACCAATCTTAATGGAGGATTTCATGCCACAGAAATTTCTACACCCAAAGGAAGCTGCATAACAGAATCAAAGTCATGGGTAACTTGCTTGTCATTTACTTTTTGAAAGACAGATGTGGAGAACATGAGCATATTTGATAGTTAATAATTTAAAGCCAAGGAGAAGACAACAGAGGAGGAATGACACTCCTTATTTCTCCCTATTAATGCTCTTTATAGATGCCTCTTTGAGAGGGTATCAACATCCATCAGCACACAGAGCTCAGAGCTGGGCACACACCATCCAGTTTTAAAGGTAAAAAAAGGATTATTGCTTTTACACTGAGAGCACAAAATGGTAGAATCAGCAGGAGGTGATTAGTGCCAAAAAGAAATGGGTTTTGTATGGCAAATTAACACAGAAAGCGATTTAAAAGATAGAATTAAATCAGAGACAAAGGTGCAGGTTCATAAAACTCCCAGTCCTACCCTTGTAAAATCAAAGATAAATCTCCAGAAGCACTAAATCCCATGTAATCACTGAAAATTCCTATTCTCTTAAAAAGGAGCTGGATTAGGCCTCTAATTAAAGTTCTGTAAAGTCTGTTTGGTCCAGATGAACAACTGAGAGATGGACAATGTCCAAGGAACAACTCTATCACATGGTCTCAACATCCTCCACTACAACTTGCCAACACAACTGCTCCTGCTGTTACCCTCCAAACACTGGAGTAAAGCTATTTTTGCCTGTTACTGCTAAATGCATTTTGCCTTTGCCTAGCAAAAAAAAGCAGTATCACATCTAATCTCACAAGTTCCCAGTGAGCCAAACACAAGATACTGTCCCTTGAATTCTTCCTGAGACCAACAAAGGCTTTCCATTATTTACAAATCAAAAGCATTTAGAGACAATCATCTTTATTTTTTTATTTAAAATAAGGAATGCCCTGTCACTATTATATAAGAAAAAATACACATCCTCCTATTTATACCCATCTTAACCGAGCATTCCAAAAAATATAAATCCTATTCATGCAGGTAATTGCTGCACAAAATAATAATAATAATAATAATAATAATAATAATAATAATAATAATAATAATAATTTATAAATAAAATTAAAATAACAAAATACACTTTCCTGTTCCAACAATTCTTCCAATTTATCCTAGAAATTTTGTTTGCAAATTGTTGGAACAGTTGAAAATTATAAAATTAAATATAATTAAATTAATATGATTATTTGCTTTTGATTATTAATTCCATTGCTAGTTTTTCTTGTGTTTTTATTATGCATACCAGTTTTACAAAGTGCATGCTTTATTTTTTTTTTTTTAAATTTTGAACTGGCAAGCTAAAATGATCCATCTTCTCCTGCCTTTTTTTTTAATGTTAATACAATCTAAAATCTAGCATTAAAAAATTTACCATGATACACCTGGTATATTGACTGCTTTATGGCGCATGCTCGTCTTGGCAAAAAAATAAAACCAAAACAAATTGGCTCCCCTCCCACCCTCCCTGTTCCTTTTGGAAGCAATCTAAAAAAGCAGGCTGGAACACAATTGCTTCAAGGGCAAAAGAAAAAAATAATACCTGATGCTTTAATTTTTTGTCACATGGCACTGGTTGTGGAATTGCACACGCACACACACGCACACGCACCCAGCACTCACACAGGCACACGCACACACACTGCAACCTGCTCATGAGGAAAAGAGTTTGTTAGGTCAGGAGTGCCAGTGGCACATGAAGGCTCCCAGCTGTGTGTGCAACTTTGGATTTGGTACCCACTTCACGTCACCTTGAATCCTCTGACATCCACCAAGGGGGTAATGTAAGGCATACTTTGCTGGAACAGTAATAATCCATGCTTCATGCTGAAGAGCTGAGTCTCAGAGGAGGACTGGCTTGCTCTACTCCCTTTGGCCTCGCTCCGTCTCACTCAAGGAACAGAAAACCCAAAACAACAAAGAACTGGGAAAAACAAGGAAAGCAAAATAAGACAAATCTCTTTAAATGGACTTTCGCCGTTTCATCAGCCGATGGTTATCTGTAAAGCTGTGCAACCCAGGTGAGATGGAGCTGACAGGAGATGGGAAAAGGCTGTTTTTTAATGTGCTTGGCGAGATCTCCTCTATCTTGTAAGAGATGGAGTGAAAGTACTGGGGGTTCAGCTTCGAGCTGAACGAATTTTGGTGGGACACCACCCGGCTGGTGTACTCATGGGACCTGTAACACATGCAGGAACAAACTGACTGAAGGTCTGTTACTTCGGCCTTGTACCGCGGCCGGCCGTGCTGGGAGTCCTCTTGGATGTGGATAATCATGCTGTTGCGGTTCCCTGCCAGGGACGCCCGTTCCTCGGCATCCCTCCTCTCATCCTCACTGTTCATGGTCAAGAACCTGAGAACAACCAGATTTAGAAATGCCCCAATGACTGTCAACCCCACTAGAATGTACATAAAGCTAAAAGCCACGTAGAGAGGCTTCTTTTGAAGGGCCCCTTTGGTCTGCAGGGCCACATAGTCTCCAAACCCTATCGTAGTCAATGTTATAAAGCAGTAATAGTAAGCGTGGAAAAAGCTCCATTCCTCATACTGGGAAAAGGCTGCTGCTCCAATGCAGAGTGTCCCCATGCAGGAGAAGAAACCCACAGTGACCATGTTCTCCATGGAGACCTCGGTGCTCCTCATGCCACAGCACTTTTTGATGCGTTTCAAGAGGTACTTGACGAAGGTGTTCATGCGTTCGCCCAGGCTCTGGAACATGACGAGTGTCAGTGGGATCCCCAGGACTGCGTAGAACATGCAGAAAGCCTTCCCCGCATCCGTGCCTGGGGCAGCATGTCCATAACCTGGGAGGGGGCATGGAAACACAGGACAGTCAGCAGGGCAGGTGATGGCCACGGTTCCCCCATCATGCAAGCCACGCAAACCACTCTGACCCCACAGCCAGATCCAAAGCTGCAGGGACACTGCAGTCACACCATCTTCCCACATCCCCCCACCCATGCCCTGTGTCTGAAGTAAATAAGGCACAGAAGAACAAAGTACACACAGGAGTGGGAAAGGTGAAAGAATGGGCAACCCATTCTACCTCAAACAATGTTGAATCTCCTAAACAAGGTTTTATTGCATTGATTAACTGAAGAAATTTCATGTCTGCTCAGTGTCACAGGCAAAAATGGAAACTTTGGAAATAGAGGCACTTTCCCAGAGTGTTTTTGAAAGTAGTTGGTGTTGCTCTGTCCTAAAACCAGAGAATAGTGATGGCATCCAAATTTTGTGTCTGCTGACAGCATGGAGTTAACAACATCCATAGGCCCACCAGCCAAAGAAATTCCTTTTCAAACTTTCCTATACTGAATAAGCCTTTCTCCTAATGAAGGTGACTCATTGCTGGAACACCATAGGAATTTAGGATTCAATGCCCGTTCTATCTTTACTTATTGGAAGAATAAAAAATTTACCAGCTTGTGCCATAGTTTTACAGCTTTGACAGTTAGCATGGCAAAGGTAATTTCATCAGGATGTTAAACTAATCCAAGGACAGAGGATGTATCCCGTTTCACAGCACAGTTTTCAGATGGTAAAATCATGGCTAAGCCTTTATTCTATATCAAACCATATGCAAGGGGCTGTTTTGATATTATAATTACATCTATTCAGATTACCTTGTTTTTAAAACCTACATTTCTTACAGCTGATATTTTAAGACATTTTACCAAAGTCTCCAAAACAAGATGGCTGGGACCCACTTTGCCATCTTCTCAATTCACCATGTGGGTACCACTGTCTAGAGGCCCTTTACAGCCAGTGAGTAGAACTGTGTACTTCACAAGGGCAGTTTCTGTCATGTACACAGAAGTGTCTAAAACAGGTCAGTGAGTTATTCTCAGGAGACAACTATTTCTCAACAATCATTATAACAGAAATCTTGGGACAGAACTCCGTTCAAGGTTAATATACTGACATTTATGTATCTGCACGTGTTCTATGTGTCCAACTCCTACTACAGTCAACAAAAATTCTATGAAAATGGGCAGTAATGAGTTGTTTCACTGACCATCCCAAGTCTGGCAAGATGAAATGACCATTCTGACTGTTCATTGATCAAGTTCATTAGGCCCCCTTTAGGCTGACTAGGTATCTGTTGACTGCAGAAGAATTTAGACACCCACAACACTGGCAGACAACTACCTGTAAACAGCCAAATGAAGATGTCCTAATCATGATAGTCACCTTGAGTGACTGTCTCCAGTGTAGGTGCCTGCATTGGAGAAATTGAGGGTTTAAATCAGTTTTTCAGAAAGAATCATCTAGTAATACCAGACTCCTGAGACATCAGGATACCCATGGATGGCTGGCAGATAAAACACAGGGCATTCAGCAGACCCACACTCTTACAGATCTGAGGCTGGAGAACAGACCTGACATAAGGTACCACTGAGGCAGGACCACTGAGGAGCCCTGGCCATCACCTTCAGACTCAGGTCATGGACCTGCTGCTCTGAATTTGTCTAATTCTTTTTTGAAACTGTTGACACTGCACACCTCCTCAATCTCCTGTGGCAACAAATTCCGAAGTTCACTATCTGCTATGTAAAAAAGGTACCTTTTAATTTCAAGGATATCTCCTTGTTTCAGCTAGAACACCTTAGTTACAGAATTGAAGTTCTAAATCTTCCTTATCTACTACCTTCATGTTTTCAGCTAAACTCAGCTTTATCTCTGCTCTCAGCTTTTTCCCGTCTAAACGGAAGCCACAGCCTTTTAAACTCATATAGTAGAAGTCACATTTCCTTGATCATTTTCATGTCCTTCTCTGGACCTTCTGTAGCTCTGCCAAACCAGTGCTGAGGTGCAGAACCCAGAATTCTGCCTTCCTCTCAGGATGAGGCTGCGTCTCAGAGTCTGCACTTTTACTAGAACGAAAATATGAACACCAGGAAACCTTTAAAATGTAAATCAAGAGTAGACAAGGAAAATGAAACAAGAAAACCAGCAAGAACCCCCTTTAAAACGCACCAGGTTTATTCTTAGGTCAGTTGGTATTTGTTGATGGATGGGTCGTAAAAACCACTTTACCAAAGAAGCACAAACCTCAAAATAGGAGGTTCTTTTCCAGGTTATAAAGGATAGAGATTCACCTCTTTTATTGAGCCAAGTAATCTGCTCATCATAAAAAGGAGTTTCCAAATAACCTGAAAAGGGAAGTGTCTTCACCAGATTGATGCTGGGTTAGTTCCACCTGACTGTCCCTCAATAAAGGCCATAATTGCCTCTCATTACTAAGATCAGCTTTTGAACTACAGGGGTGTGAATTAAACCAGGGATGTCTTCCTATTTTATAGCTTTAGTTACAGATGATAAAGAGAAGGAAAGCTTCAGAAAATGTGATTTTCCAGATAGTTGCAGAGATGGCAAAAAACTAGTGGAAAAAAACTTCTACTTTGGCTTCCAAAAAAAAAATACTTGGGGTGAAAAAAGGTTTCTTTTGATCTCACTATGTCCTTCTCATTAAAGATATCCCCAAGAAACACTTTAGGGACATCATAAAACATTAATATTATGTGCTTACATGATATACACAGTTGAATTTCTAAGATTTGTCACAGACTTTGTAATTATATATCCCATAAGATACAAATATATCCATATCCCTGTTTCTCAGATAGAGAAGCACAGACACCAGCAGGCTTCGGTTTCCCTCCAATTCACACAGGTAGATAGAAAATCCAGAAATTCTGACTTCTATTCAGCCCCAAGTCATACTCACATTCCACAATATCAGATAAATGTCTCTTACTGTATTGTCACCATTAATCTGGGGTAAAGAAAGGATTTTATTCATAAAGCTGGAATAAGACTCTACAAATAGATTAATGTATAGAGCAGTAGAGTCACATATTTATCCCATACAAAATGGCTTTAAGGAATAGACACCCTAGACATTGCCTTAAACACTCTGAAATGAGGGGGGTGAAAATACACCAAAGACAGACCTAACTCTCCATTACTTAAGCATTGCAGAATCTATCCAGCCCTGTACAGAGTAATACATGGAAAGCAAACTGCAGCAGTGCATGTTCTCTGAAATTCAGTATTTTTCAAATCTAAACCAAACCACTGTCTTCTTAACCTCAGAGACTTCCTCTGGGAAAAAGGGGAAGGTGAATAATTGCCAGAGGAAGAGGGCCACAAAGGAGCAATAATGCTGGGAAAGGACACAGGTCACAGGGTCAGTCTCCAGGTAGTTGGGTTTTACTTGCATCAAGGAAAGGCAGAAGCAGAAGCAACTGCCTTGGTAGCAGATTCCAGCTACCAAAATTCTTCCTGATTTCCTCTATGTGAATGTCAGTGCCCTTTAGCAGAGTATAAAGAGATGACTTTGTGTCACCATGAAGAAACACAAGGCTTAAAGAAAAACAGAAACATTAATGATGGCATCTGGGCTTCTGTCTCTTCTGTGGTGAGGGAGAAAGATCAAACAGAAGACCTTAGTGCTGGGTGCAGGAAATGCATCCCTTAACAAGCCACAGAGCTGAGATAAGAATAAGAAAGGTATAGATGGAGTTTTACATTGGACCACACCTAAGCAAACACTTCCCATCCTACTCTAGTATAGTAACTGTTTTGCTGAGGTACCACAATGCAGCAATGTGACCAGAGTAGGCAGTTTTGTCTGGTTTTTAATGAGATATCATTTGAAAGATCAAGGAATGTCTAAATAACTCTCACCTTGATTGGAAGCAATGTCATTAGTACTCTCTCTCACTTTCAAAACCCCTCCCAGCTGCTTAGGCTTTCAAGACAGAGCTCATCTGGGCTGGCACCAAGAATAATAGTTTGGCATGAAGAAATGTCATGTTTCAGTGTTACTCCAGTTCTGGACTGTGAAGCACCAGTAGTCCACAAAATCCATCTCCTCCCAGTCATAGAACAGCTGAGCTACAGACACCAAGCAAAACTGCAGGAAGGTGTAGGCAAGGGAAGAAAAGAATCACACTGTAAGGGCTGGCATCAAATCAATACTCTGTTGGGGTCTTCCCTGCCTTTGGTTTTTCCAGGCCATGTCCATTCTCTGATGAAAAACTCTCAAAGAACATGCGTACCTACATGTAATTCTAGATGAAAAAAAGAAATTCTATTTTCTTGTTTGCCAGACTGTAGCTATAAAGGTCTGAGGAAAAAACACTTAGAGCCTTCTTCAACACTTATTTTTCAATGTTGCCTTTCAGATGAGACACAGAGAGAAACTCCTCATTACAATCTCTATGAGGTCCAGCTGGGGAAAACCCCAGTATTCTTCTCTGGGTTGTAAAGAGATATTTTCCTGGTGTACCAGCCCACAACCAGAACGTGCAGAGGAACTCTGTGCACAGCTACCCTGAATCCAACAGCAACCACAAGCAGATGGCTGAGGAAGAGCACAGGAATGCTATAATTACATGTGATTTTTCCCCCAAGAATTCATGTACAGCTTCATTATTTGGTGCTCAGGGATTTCCCAAGCCAGCTTTTGCTGGGTTTAGTAACACAAAATGGATTTCTCTTCCATGAGCTTGGGCATTGTCCCTTCAATGTCTTTAACATCCTGTGCCCAGAAGGTTCATAGAACAACCATATGTTCTTTAAAAATATTGCCATTTCTCCTTTACTTCCCTTTCATTACTATCATTTCATGGCAATGGTATCTCCTCCTCTTTGGAAGAGACCAGGAACAATCAGTCCCCATTCCCCTTCTTTGTGTCACTCATGATTTTATAGACCTTTTATCCACAAAAATGCCATGTTGTATTCAGGCCCCAAGCAAGTATCCCTGACACTTTTCAGCCTCATGTGGACAGAGCAGCTTGCTTAGATCTACATCAGCCATTTCTGCACCACATTCAGCTGCAGGGCACAGACAGGTCTGGAACATATGTCCTGTCCTCCAACACAAATTCCCTGAAATAACATTTTGCTTCTAGGGCAAAAAGAGTCTTAAACAAATTCATGCTATTGTAATGATAGAGATTGCTGGAATAAGTAAACCCACAACTAAAAGAAAACCTTATGGGAAAAAATCCTGAATATATTCAATGTGTTGCATCTACATAGTAGCCATCTCCAACACTGCAAGGCAGTATCTACTCTAGCAAACTAAACTGGGCTCAAGTTCTGCTGGGGGAGCTTTAGGTTAGATATTAGGGGAAAAAAAAATCATGAAAAGGAATGTAAAGCATTGGAACAGATTGCCCAGGGAAGCAGTTGAGTGTTCAGAAAACATGGGAATTTGGCACTTGAGGACATGGTTTAGTGGTAAACATGGTATTGGTGCTGGGTTAACCATTGGACTTGATCTTAAATGTCTTTTAGTGCCTTAACAATTCTGTGATTCTGAGGATGAGTTCCACCACCAGCCCATGATGTCCACAATCTATCATCAGCCCAGCCCATGACAGCTTCCCTCTGGAATAACCAGCACTGTCTAGGTAAAGTCCATGCTTGGTCCACACATGGAGGTTAACACTGACCAGGGTCCACTGGAACTAAGCACCCTCCTGGTGCAGTACACATGTTTATCTATTTCTGGCACTCAATGTGTCATCTCTGTTGGCCTCTGCGTCTTACAAAACACAGGTCCTGCTTCACTTAGTAGCACAGATAGAGCCGGCATGGGTTTTCTGTGTGTTTTTCTATGCTGGGCTTTGTCAGAGATTGAGATTGGTTTGTCTCTAGATGTGCATTGGTACCAGGCCAAGTACATGGCCAGTGTTAAAAAACAAAAACTATCAGTGGTGAGTTAGTTAAAGGTCATGCTCAGGCCAGAGTGCATCTGCAGAGCAGCTGAGCCTCATTCACATTCACATTCAATGTGCAACAAGTCTTAGATGTCTTGAGTCTCAAAGCAATGCTCTACATTATTCATGAGGGATGCTCTATTTCTCTTAGGAGGAGGTTTCTCCCCTCATTCATCTGCACATCATTCATCCCCATGATGGGCATTTGGGCCAGGCTGTCCCTGACAACAGTCCCTGGAAAGGAATTAACTTCTCCATCCCTGTGACTCAAACCCTTCTTACTCATGCTGGCAGCAGCCCAGGCCAGGAGATAATGAAGAGAGGATAATGGCACCTGTTCTTCAGATAGGCAAGTGTAATTCAGATTAAAACATCTTCCTGATGTCACACACTTCACTTCAGAGGTTCATCTACGTCAGAGAAACCGCCACTGGGATCAGGCTGTGTCTCTGCTGGACTTGCTGCTCCTGCTTTCAGCTTTCATCAGGGAGAAGAAACAACATGGCCTTTGTGGTGCAGATGAAAGGGATTTTCAGGAGGGGTCAGGAAGATACTTCATCTAACTAACTGGTAGTAACTCATTCACCAGGACAAAGACTTTCTCCTGTAAGGTAATCAAGAGCTGCTGTTACCTGGATGAGAGCTGCTGTGTAACTACAGCACCCTCCTGTCACATGCGCACTGCTGACTGCTCCCTCTTCTTTCTCCCATGTCTGGCCTCTCCCTGCTTCCTTTTTCCTGAAATATCTCCAAGACCTCTTTTTTCTTTTATTCCCTTGTCTTTTCATCTCACTGTAGACTTCAGCTGTACAATCTCTCTTAGTTTTGCACATCCCCTTCCATCCTCAAAGATATCCTTCCCTTCCATGCTCAAAAGAAAGTCTCTAATGTCAGGACAAAGAATGGCATATGTCTCCCTACAGGAACACATAGTAATACATGATAATATCATCTCCTGTTGTGAAGACAGGGACATCACAGGAGAGGAAAAAGAATCTGACACACCCAGATGCAACCTCAAATCCTAAATCCCTCAAGAAGCTTGGCGTGGCCTCTCATCCTGGCTCATCCCTGGTCTATTACAACTGCTTCCAGGTCCTGGCTGCAGACGTAAGTTCATGCCACCTTGGAGATAGCACTCACTGCTTTGTTTTATATCAAACCTGCAGAAGACCTCCTATTCTGGGTGGCAGGGATGCAACAGGTTTCAGCTGTTTTTTTTTTCTCCCCACCACAAGGACAGAGTTCTTTTCTTCTTGATCTTGAAATCAAACTTCCAAGATGTTCAGGGAAAACAGCTTCAAAAGCAGCTCTGATGAGAGAGGGAGGGACAGGCAACATGCAGCAAGGAAATGAGGAGGAAAAGGAAGAAATGGCTTCTCTCTGTGATCTCTGGGATCTGCTGAGCAGCAGGTGAAGACACAGCCAAAGCCAGCCTTGCAGGTGGAAGGTCACTCATGCACTTTGTGAGTGGGGACAGACAAGTGTTTGGCCTCAGGAACTGCCTCTGCAGTGGTTCCTGAAAGCTCACCAGGGATGCTGAATCTACTGCCTGTCAGCACAGCCAGCAGCAGACCTGAAGGACTCACAGAAAACTGATGAGACTGATAACTACTGCTGCCACTCATTTCTCTGCCACATTTCTTCACTCCCTCTTCTATTCTGATCTGCAGCCATCCCACATTATCTCCTTCCTTGTGGAACCTGAACCTCCTGCTCTGGAGCATTAGTGATAACATTTTTTCCCATAGCTTCTCTTCCAGCCACACCAAGTTGCAGTAAGCACTGGCATGGTGAATGCTCTGCATCACCCAAAATGCCTGTTGGCATCAATTCCCAGCCCTGACCATTACCAGATGTGGCTAAACTATGTTCCATTGGAAGATTCAACTGTAGGAAAAGTACCAAGAGTGCTTGGGCAACTGCTTAAGAACACAGCCCTGAATCCTTACAGCCTCATGGAGCAGGAACTGAAGCTATCAACTGTAACAGCATCCTGGGTAGTCCTCTTGTGGGTGGCACTTGGGAAGACAGTCATGTTTCTCACACTGACTAAAATAATAGGGATCCAAAGGCAGAAAATTAGTGAAACACAGCCATTTCTGATTCAGGGTAGGACTTAGGACTTCTGGTTTGTCTGGTTTCAGCTGGAGATCACAAGCAATACAGTTGGGTGTTCTCTCTAAGAAGTTGACCCTCTTGAAGAGATTTCCTTTGGATTCTCAGAGGATCAAGGCAAATAATGTATCCCAGTCCCTGCAAGGATCTCAGTAAGGTCATGTTCATGAGACATATTGGAAAATTGTGTTTCAGAGGTTCTCAGACTGCTCAGACTGCACTTCCCTCCTCATTCTCCACCTGGACTCCACCAGTACATTGTACAAGGGATGGCCTCTCCTCCTCCCTGCCGGATGCCTCCCTGGGGAGGTGAGGACACAAATCTATTCAGTTCCTTGGGGCAGAGCAGTTGGAGGTGCTGCTTATTCAGCACTCCTCCTGTCAGAGGCTTGTTTCAACATTCCCCCAGGTGGAAAGACTTGGGGACTTCTTTGCTTCTCCTGGAAAAGATGTTCTATTCCTCCTGGACTTAGACCCCAGCAGGACACACCTCCCCTCTTTTGAGACCTACTGTTTCTGCATAATGCAAATACATAGATTTAGTCACATTTGGCCCTTTCAAATACTCACTGGGTTATGGCAGTAGGAAATACGTTTATGAGTTTAAACCAAGGCATAAAACCCCTTTCCTTTTTCTAATTAGTTCTGTGTTTTTCTCATTTCTTGGTAAGGATGAGCCATCTATATCCATATCTCTGCCCATCTGTTTTTCCTCCACAATAACTTTGAAGCTGCTCACCAATTTCCACCACTTAGAAGAAACTGTAATGTGAACTTGATAGTGATCTGTTCTGCTGGGCCTGCCATCTGGCCAATCTGTGGATACACATAAAAGGGCCTAAAAATCAACACACACATAGTGCCAGCTCAGCTGCAGATGGGATCAGCTCCTTCTCTGGCTGGTTACTGGAAAGAAACAGGAGCTGGAGGTCCTGCAAGGTGGGGTGAGATGTAGAGGCATGGGAAAGAACTGCAGAGGTCTCCATCACCTTATAAAACAGCCTGTGGCGGAATATCTATCTGCCTGCAAGAATGAAGATGCAAATCAGGGTTCAAGAGAACTGGGGATGTTTTTGAGTTCACAGGAAACCAGGCTTGACTACTGCTGCTGATCAAGGAGCATCTTGTTTCTAGCAAAAGACAAAATTTGGAAAATG
Organism: Argya squamiceps; assembly: GCA_037834095.1. Taxonomy (NCBI): domain Eukaryota; kingdom Metazoa; phylum Chordata; class Aves; order Passeriformes; family Leiothrichidae; genus Argya; species Argya squamiceps. The sequence continues at coordinate 146,790,670 of JBBMKD010000102.1, forward strand.
TTGCTTTAAAAAAAAACCAAATATTTGAGACTTCTGTATTTGCTTGTGTTTGTTATTGTTTTTAACTTTGAATGTATTTCCCTTTTTTTTCAGTTTAAAATTTACACTATAAAGGCGTTTACTGAACAAGTAAATCAGAGAAAGTGGAAAACTTCAAATGGCCCCATGAAATCCCAATCTTCCTGCTCATCTATCTGACACAGAAGATCTGATTATCTCAAACCTTCTCTTGTTGAACTTAGCCTCTATTTTTACTGCTTAGATAGAAGATGTCTGCAGTCCCTGGCAGTTCTTTTGAATAAGGTAGCAGAGCAGCTGAGGTAATTTCCACCTGGTTTACCACCTCCCAAGAAATCAAGGATGCCAACACTCACTAGTTAATTTCGTACAGATAGTGCAGTATCTCAGCTCATCCCTAAAATTTCCTCTGCTTCAGAAAAGAGGCTGGAAAGAGAGGAGAGGTTCCTCTCCAGCTCTGTGAGGAGACAATCATTTAAACAGCAGTGATTCTGGTATACCAGATTTGTGTCTGGTGTACCATTCCTGACTTCTCCCAAAACCAACAGCAGCTCTGTGCTGGATTTCCAGCTGGGCAGCAGTTGACAGTTGACTTCTGAGTCAATATTTTCCCATGAGCTCTATTTTTGACTGTCCCTGAACTCTTTTCCTCCCCTTCCTCCTCTCTGCTTGGTTCTCTGAATCAATCAGAGGACTGACCTGAGGCTCACATCATATCTAGTCCCAAGACAAATCATGCCCAGTACAAGTTCTCAATCTGAAGAGAATCGTCACAACCACTGGGAAAAGACTTTATCAGGTCATGTTATCCATTCCCAGGGGATGGCATATGATTCTTCTTTACAATACATTCTCCAGGGCTTTGTCCAGTTTTGTTTAAATGATTGAAATAACAGGGTTTCTGCTCTCACCCTTAGGAAATTGTTGCCCTGTCCAGTAGATCCAGCTATTAGGAAGTTCTTTTCTGATACACAGCCTGTACTTTTCTTGTTCTATGCTGCCTTTTATCACACTGTTCTTTTGTAGCCCTCAATCCAACACCCCCATTTCTCTCCACCATTGCTCACTCCTTTACCCATCTTGGAAATAGTTGCAGCTTCATTGCTTCGTTAGTATTAGTTATAAACACAGCTCTTGGAAGCATAGTCCTGCAGCAAGAAAGACAAGAGGCATTCTACAACATATACATATGTACATATACAATTCAGATTTTGTCTCTTTAGAAGCAGATCCTTATATAATCACTTCTATTGTACTTGTCTGAGATCACTCTTGCTCTTCAAAAACTTTCAGGATCTTTGCTAGAGCTGTGCACAGCCCTTCTAGCTGCAGAACTATGGTATCAGGGTTAGCAGTTGCCTGGACTGCAAAGTATTATCCTTTTTTCATATGTAGATGTGACTGACCATCACTACCATCACTATAACATTATGTCCTCACTGCATAGCAAACCTCTCCTGATGCTGTCATTTCTTTACATCACAAAGGCTTTTTGTACCCCATAGATGTGTTTGCAATGAGCATTTTTTCCTTATTCACCTCTATAAATTGACTTCTTGGGCAATTTTAATAGTTTTCTGTAACTGATTTTTGTTGCCCACAGTTTATTGACAATGACCTGAGTCTTCTCCATGAGGGGGGAAGATGAAGAAATCACCACCTGCAGAGCTGGCAGGATGATCCAAACACACTCATCTGGGATCAGGGGGAAATACATCAGGAAGAAGCACAGGGAATCATGTCTTAACAAAAGACCAAAAATTAATGGGTTTCTTCTATGCTGTGATGATAAAAAAGAAGTATGACAAACTCCTTTAGGTCTTTTCAAACTACCACATCTGAGTCTTTGCAGGGTTAACAGGATCGTGTTCTCAGCTCTGAGTCTGACACTGCCAAGGCTTGAGAAGCTGTATCTGAACAAAAACCCTATTAAACAAATATTACCAAAGGCCAGCACAGAGCAGAATGACTGAGATCATTAATGATGTAGCACCCACGTCCTCTGAAGCTGTGATGTCACTGTCCAGTGCAGCTCAGATTGATGTTCATAAATCCCTGTGACACCAAATGCTGTCAGGGCTGATCTGGTAAGACACAGCACACCCAGCAAGAGACACAGGGTGACACTCAGGAAAGTGGTTCAGATGTATTTGCACTGAAGTAATCACATTTTTCCTTTTACAACTTTATGCAGCTAAGAGACACACAAGAGCACAGACAACTTGCCATGAGCTTGTTCAGGTATCTGTTTCAATTTTGTGCTGTTTCTACTGCAGACTTTTCCCATGCAGAAGATTAAAAATAAAAGTATTTTTTCAACTTTTAAAAAATATTAATAGGTCCATGATACTTTAAGCAGATTCTCCTTTCTGGTGTTGAGAAACCAGGAGTTTCCCCAGCCTAAAGGGCAACTAAAGGCAGGGTTAGTTATTCCCACTGTGCTTAGGTTCAGTCTCTGCTAGAAAAACATGCCTGCTAATCAATTTAGAGACATAAATTTGACTAAAACAGAGAAAGCTCTGATCTAGACAAAGTTATACAGATACCAAATCGCTTCTTCCAGGGAAGAAGCTGTGTTGGCAGGTGAACAGCCAAGAGTGGAAGAACCAAAAATTCCTTTTCCCTCTCCTTTGCTTGTGATTCTCTGTCCCCTAATGACCACAATAAGACATTCGCCAAAACAACGCAAGTTTTCCTGCCTCCAGAACTTTGCAATCATAGACTTCTTTACATCAGTTACAGCATTTATTATACCCTTCTTTGAAGAAAAGCATCCCCAAACATATCTTCTGAATCTGGCTGACTGCAATTTTGGCCAAGGTTATTTTCCCTGCAGACACTCTAATTTTGCAGCAGTTTTATTAATTGAAGCCTGCCTTCAATGATTTAACAGCAAAAGTCAGTGGAATCTGTCATAATTTGCCCCACTACATCACATATATGCTGAGCAGTGATTCAATTGGATTTATAGATAGATTGGACATTGAACACAGTACATGGATTTCATTAAAAATAAAGAAAAAATGATGCTCAAATGCTTTGGGTTCAGTTTCTTTTAAAAACATACCTGGTCTTTTATTTCTGTTGCTATTGTTCCCCCCAAAAAACACTTATGTTTGCAAATACAAGCAAAGAGAGATGCCTCAATTATCCTCTACAAATTTTAAAGTGTTTTCTGTCAATTATCTTTGAAAAACTGAAATTCTTCAATCAAAACTTCTGTGAAGGGAAAAGTTCAATTCTGATTGAGAAAGCATTTTTTGAAGCTGAAGCCAAGAAAGTTAATGGAAATACATAGCCCAATGGTACTGTCCTGTCCAGCTTTACACTGAGCCAGTACTAACTTTGAGGCACATCTGTCCTTGTACTTTGAAGACAGAAGAGCAGAGCTAAAACATGAAGGTCAAAGTTTTGCAACGTTGTTCAGCTTTGGCTATGGGAAGATTTGCTGGAATTGCTGTATCAGGGTAATTACACCAGCCTAACTCACTGGGCTGGCACTTTCAAATGAAGCAACCTCATACATTTTTCTGATAGCAACTTTGATCTCACAGAAGCAAGGACACACCAGGAGCATGGAGACCTTGGTACCTTTCCCCAGCAAGACAAAGCCAGAAGCATTTCTCATGGGATGCTGTTCCAGCCATCAGAAACTGACCAAGGAAAGTCAGGAAATTGAGCCTAAGAGATATTAAACCCAGAACTTGAGCTCATTGTGCATTGAAAATCTTCTTCCTAAAAAGACAGAGATCCACCTCAGTTTGGGCTTCCATCTCCACTAATCAAGCTGGAAGGCTGTCCCTAAACTCACTGCTCTTACAGCTAAAAGTTTTCCTGTTGTCAACCCAAACTTGTTCAAGGTCTGATTCTTCTCATGAAAGTTCTTAGCTCAAACAGCAACCCACCCAGTTTGCCTTTACTACAGACTAATAAAGATCAGCTATATCTCACCAGCCTGGTTTGTTTGTTTGTTTGTTTGTTTGTTTGTCCCAAGGAGGAATAAACCAGTCACAGCTAGTCTGTTGCATTAGTCAGGGTCACTTTGATAGCATTTTGCACCTTTTCAGCTTGAATTCAATTTTCTTGTATATCAACAACCCAAATTTAGATACAGAGCCACAGAAATTCAATGCTGCATTTGTTCAGACTTTGAACTGTATTTCATACAACTTTAGACAGCTCTTGTATACAGCACTGACACAAACCCCAAAATGAAGTACTGCATCTCAAACCTGCCTGTCCTTGGTTCGTAGCTAAAAATCCATAGGATCTTATTTTGTCTTACACTGATGAAAATAGAGTAATTTTTCTTGGTGTCTGTGAAGTCACAGCACTGTAACTCAAGTACATATGAGTTCATGATTTAACCAGAGACAAGCATGTGAGCTAAGCTCCATGTAGCATTAAACAGATGGATGCTAAAAAGAAACTTTCCATATACTGCAAGTATCTCTCCCATGAAATGACCCATGAAAAGCAGGAGGGGGTTCATGTATGCTACCGAGTCTTGGAGCTGACAGACACATCCCAATTAGTTATTCTAAAAGTGGATCTGTTCAAACACCTCAACACATTTCCAGTGCTCAGAAAATCCTTTTTGCTGAGACCAATCTGAGCTTTTTCACCTCCCCTTTTATTACCTTATTGTTTACAGACATCTACCTTTTCCCCACCAGCCCCAATAAGCACAGCAGGCATCAAGATTGCAGGAGGCAGTAGAGTGAGACACCATTTAATGCACCTGACTAGGCATAATCAGAGCCATCCATCATTTCAGTTTTCTATTCCCAGCCAACAGGAATAGTCAAACTGAGTGGGAAGAAATGGGAACTCACTTAGACAAACTTCTTCAATCCTCTCACCATTTATCTTCTGCTGGATGGAAAACAATGACCTACTATATTATTTTAATATCATAACCAGTGTTTTTCGTTTTATTTCATCACTGAACTCCTCCATACAAGGTGGCTCAATAAATCAGACTGACAAAGTACTTCATGGAAGATTTCTGAGCAGTCATAAACATCATTTGCACAGTTTTTATACCTGAGAACCATCATTGTGATCCAAGACCCTGCAGTGGCAGGGGCTATATAAATGACACATGAGATGGTCCCTAACTATTCACAATTCTGCACTGACACACAGAATTACCATCTGCATTTTCCAAGCATCGATACCAGAGAGGGAGAAGGCCTAGTCATAAAGAATACAGATCAGACTAAGAGTTTAATATCCCCCTAGAAAGGGTATTGCATTGAGAGAAGCTATTAGTCTATTCAACACAAGAGAAAAACCACTTGGAAGGGTTATTTCATAAAATCACGGAATGGTTTGGGTGGGAAGCAACCTTAAAGATCATCTCATTCCAATCCCCTGCCATGGTCAGGGACACCTTCCACTAGATCAGGTTGCACAGGACCCCATCAAACCTGGCCTTCAACACTTCCAGGGAGGGGCATCCACAGATTCTCTGGGCAACCTCTTCCAGTGCCTTGCCACTCTCACAGTGAAAACTTTCTTACTAATATCTAATCTAATCTACTCTCTTTCAGTTTAACGCCATTCTCTCTCATCCTATTTAAACTTCTTCGAATAAAACATCCTCCAGAACTATTCCTGTTGTGATTTAAGTCTTTATTTCTGCTTCACTTGCAGGCTTTGAAGCTTATATAAACAAGGAGCAGCACTGTTGAAGATCTACTGGAGACCTAAAAGAAATAATGTTCCTTCACTTGTCCCATGCATCTACAAGGGGGCTGTATTTACAGTGGGATTTATTTATCATCTCACACTCGTCAGTCTGGGATTTGAGCTGCAAACACATGCTCAGTTTTGGACTACCAGTAAGTTTATAGAAGAGTTTTGTGGAAGTCAAGTTTCCTCAACTAAATATTTCTGAGAATCAATATATATTATCATGTGGTGGGTTGACCTTGGCTGGCCACAAAGTTGCTTTCGCATTCTCCTCAACAGAATAGGGGGAAAAATTAGGATTGAAAAATTTTTGGCTTGTGATGAGGACAAGTTGATTGATCAACAGTTACCTTTCATGGGTAAAACACACTAAACTTGGGAAAGAGTAATTTCATTTGTTGCCATTTACTCTCTGAGGAGGTCAGTGAGAAAAAAAGGCAAAACCAAAAACCTCTTATCCCTACTCCTCCCTTCTTCCCATTCTCCACTTCAGTCCTTCATTCTCAACTCTTCTCCTCCTCCTCCTCCTCCTCTCCCAGTTTGACACGAGGGATGGGGACTGAGGGTTGTGGTCAGTCCATAACACTTTGTCCCTGCCACTCCTTCTTGCCCTTAGCCCAGCACAGGGTCCCTCCCATGGGATATCATCCTTACCAAACTGCTCCAGTGTGGGTCCCTTTTCTGGGCTGCAGTTCTTCAAGAACTGCTACAATGTGGGTGCTTTCCCCAGGGCACAATCCTTCAGGAACAGACTGCTCCATGTGGGTCCCCCACGAGCCACAGATCCTGCCAGCAAACCTGCTCCAGCATAGGCTCCTTTCCATGAGCTGCCATTCCTGCCAGGAATTCCTGCTCCTGTGTGTGCCTGCCAAGGGCTACAGCCTCCTTCAGGGCAAATCCCTCTGCTCCAGCACAGGGTCCTTCAAAGTGTTCAGGGTGGGTTATCTGCTCTGGGGTGGTTCTCCAAGGGCTGCAGGTGGATCTCTGCTCCCCCATGGACACCCATGGTCTGCATCAGGGCAATCTCAGCTCTGGCACCTGGAGAACCTCCTCTCCATCCTTCTGCACTGACCTTGGTGTCTGCAGAGCTGTTCCTCTCTCATATCCTCACTCCTCTCTCACAGATGCTGTCTGGCATTTTTTACCCTTTCTTATACCAAGGAGATGTCACCAGTGTTGCTGATGGGCCCAGCTTTGGCCATGGTGGATTCCATGCTGGAGCTGGCTGGAGATGACTCTGTCCAACATGGGGACAGATTCCCGTGGTCTCTCACAGAAGCCACCCCTGCAGCCAAAACCTTTCCACAAAAACCAAACACAGATCAATAGCTATTTTATATTTGCTTGGTTGCTTGCTTGCAACTCTTGGAAGTAACAGCTTCACTTTTAGACTTGATACCTCATTCATTCATGAGTCTCAATTTGCCTTGCAAAACCATAAACAGTTTGATAGAGCTGTTGTCAGCAGCCTCAAGTGCTCACACTGAGTCTGAAGCTGTTCCTAAGTCCTGAAGACCTCTGACTCCCCGGCTGTGTAGCAGCAGCAGCAGCATTATAAACCTGGCAAGGTTTCATTTATCTCTGTGGAGGACCAGCTCTCAGCTTCAAAGAACCTGACCCAGGGAGAAGACTCCAGTAAACACCAGCACAGCTACTGGGTAATCAAGCTGCTTTTCTTACCAGGCAGAGAGGGACATGGCCTAAAGACAGAAGCTGAAAATCTCCTTCAAAATAACAACAAAAAAGTCTTTGACTACTGAATCTCAGGCTTCTGTACTCACTGGCCTGATTCTCCCATCAGTTCCTTTCAATTTCACTTCCACACTTCTCCCATTTTGTTGGTCATACCCATTCCTCTTCCTTGCCTGCTCCACCAACAGATCATGCCATTTCTGTTCTTGTGCCTTCACCCTGCTTGTTTTCTTTTGTTTTGGTTCTGTTTTTTGGTTCTCTTTTCCTCCTCTCTGTCACCCATTTTCTTTCATTCCCATCTGTCCCTTTTTCGTTCTCCTCTGTTTGACTACAGCAAACACCTGCTTCCAAAGGCAGTGAACAACATTTAAGAGAACTCCATAACCTGTAACCACCCTATGCAACAGTTCTCCTGTGATGATAATTGCCAACTATAAACCATCAGCCTTATCTTGGCCGTCAAGATTAATTCTGGCATGGGGCATTATAAAATTAGCCCTTCTTGGCAAAGCTGCTGGCCTTTCGTTTCCACAAGAACACAATTAAATGGTACTTGTGCAGCCAAGCTACAGCAAAGCTAAAAGGAGACAGACATCAGGAAGTTATTAGATTAGGAGGTAAAACAACTACTCCTTGGTTAGATCAAGCATTCAAACACATTATATAATATTTCAAAGGCAATACAGGCAAAACAAAACCTCTCAGGCACTTTGCTTCCTTCCCTCCCTCCTTATCTAGGCTGGGAGGAAGCACATATCATAATAGTAAATGAGGAAAGTCATTACCAGACTTCCAGATTTTGGGTTTGTTCACAAGGTTACTTGTGCCATGCTGGGTTAACTCAGTAGGGACTCCAGAGCACAGACACAGCTTGAAGTCCTTCTTAATTAAATACACACACATACACCATAATCAGAGCTCTTTCTTCACCCCAGGGCAAGATCTTTGGCTCATATAACTCAGCAGAATGCCCTGAGGAGCTACTTTGATTTATATTGGCTAAAAATCCAGTCCCAGAGCCTCTGTGCATAAGAGGATGTTTTAGAATAACTGAGTATCTGGCCTTAAAGAAGCCTTCTCACACATAGATTTACACCCTGAAGATAGGCACTTGTGTGTGCATCAGTGGTATCTCAAGTTTTACCCCTTCTCCAAATCAGCTTTTGATTAGAGATGGGCAATGCTCTGAATCTGGTGTCCACAAGCTCCATCCTTCTGGGCAATCACCCCCGCAATGCAGTGATACAGTCCAAAGGAAACAAAACCAAGCAAATTTGCTGGGCATGCCCTACTTTGTCTTCACAGATGTCCCCCTAATTGTTGCATTTGGCATGATTTTGGAGGAAAGCTATAAAACATAAACCAGTTTCCACTCACGTATTTTTTTCCCCCAGAACCTGCAATGGGATTTGCTCACGTAAATAAGAAAAGTTAAACAATTGCTCAGCACCTTCTAAACACCCGCACAGTGTCAAAAGTTAAACATTAATATCACCATCAGGGAAACAGGGATCCTAATGAGGTTCTTCTTTAGAGGAAAGGAGGTGAGAGACATCAGCTTTAGGGCAGGATATGCAGTCCTTTGGAGTCTGTCAAGGCCAAGTGTCCCAGGCACTCAAATCATTACACAGTGAAAACACATCCTCTGGGAACCAGGTTCAACTTTTGACAACCCACACAAGGTTTACGTGTGAATCTTGCTCAGCAAAGCTCTGTTTCTCCACCCACCCACAGCCAAAGGAGCAGACAGGCTTAATTTACTGCTCTTTAAAAACAGATGCTGGCCTTCAATTTATCTCCATCAAGAGAAAAGAATACCCAAGCTCCTCAAATGAAATACCCTGCAGGATTTTGCCTGAGCAAATGTGAGATGGAGATTTGACAATAAAAAAGACATTTCATTTGTCTTACTAGTGGCTGACTACTGTGGAAGGTGTTCAATCAATTAGACTGATCTTGGCCTCCTGAAATATTGATAGAGAGAGCTGGATTACACTCTAAAATGCTTTTAGTTTAATTGCCCGACCCATCATTGCTTCATTTTCCTTTTCTTATGTATATAAAGTTGTTGTTGTTTTGTTATTTAAGCAAAGCAGTTTGCCAGCAGCTGACTCTGGCACTTTGCTGCTCTTGGAGGGAGCGAGTGCCGAGGCCTCGGAGGGTGCAGCGGGCAGGGAACGGTGCCAGCATCCCCAGAGTGGAACCTGGGGGAGAACAGTGGCTTCCTGTCAGATTATTCCCTTCTCTGACCCACAGATGAGGCAACTGAGAGGTGTTTTAAAAACTTTCATTCCATTTTCAGCCTCATGTGAAGGGTGAGACAATTCACGCCATCACAATCAGAAGCCAAACTATTTCCTAATTACAATGCATTATAAGTGTTTCTTGGCCTATCAGCTTTTGCTACACAATGCTGCTAATGCCTTAAAGCCAATCATCTAAAATTATCCCTTGTGGGTCCCACTACAATGCATCTTTCATAGTTCTATTTCTCCAAAGTATCTAGTCTTATTTGCAAGGCCATCCTTTGAAACTTGTTTCTAGTTCCATTTCTCTCTCAACAATGTCCATCCTATTCCATGGTGTTTCTAAGTCAGCATTTCTTATCTTAAGGTTTGCATACAGCTGCACATCATGTGAGCCTTCTGTCAGGCTTTGAGAATTTTCTCCAAACCCATTTCCCACATTTCCCCCTCTCTCTTGAATGGAAAAGACTTCTTTGATGGCTTTGTTCATCATTCACTGTGCACAGTGAAGTACATAAGGCATTTTCACTAATATTATCACCGTAACAATCAATATATATAAACCTATTTGCAAACCACAGCTTTCCGTGATGAGAGAGACATGAGGGGAGCCAGGGGGGCTCCTCCTTCACCTAATATCCATTCTGTGCATATTATAACTCTTGGTCCTTTTCCATTCCTTTATCTTCATACACTGGCTTCTTTTTGTTTTCTGCCCTCTTTCCTTCCCTTGCCTTGCATGCAGAATGACAGAATCATTGATCTTGGAAAAGATCAAGTCCAACCTTCAACTAAATACCACAATGCCCAGTAAACCCCATCACAAACTGACACATCTACTCATTTTCTGAACACTTCCAGGAATGGTGACTCCACAACTTCTCTGGGCAGCTGGTTCCAGTGCTTAACCACCAACCACTCTTTCAGTCAAGAAATCTGTACAAATATCCAACTTAAGTGTCCCCTGATGCAATTTAAAGCCATTTCCCCCTATCCTATCGTTGGTTGCGTGGGAGAAGAGCCCAGCTCCCACCTGGAATGCAATAGAGCCCAGGACTGTCTTGGCCAGGGCACTATCCCCAGCACCATCTGGGTGCCCAAATGGCTCTTCTTACCCCATCCTGACCATCACGGTTCTCCCCAAAGTTTCTTAACTTTCTTTGCTCATTACCCCTTTCCATCCTCAATATCTTCCAGACTCTTCTTGTGCCACATTCCTCATCAGCTCTTAGCCACTGCCCTCCATTTCCCAGGCTGTGCACATCATCTCTTGCTGAGGCACCAGCACATGAGCAGAGACAGAATCACTGTGTTCAAGAGTGCTCCATATTTTATAGACTACGAACAGGTTAAATGCCTTTAAAGCATGATTCCCTGCTACTCCTTTGCAGGCTAACGTAAAGTAGTGAGAGAAGCACAAATGCAGTCAAAAAAACATGGAAGTTTTTTCACAGTGAGAGAGGAAAAAGGAAAAGGAGGGTGGAGAAAGAGCAAAATAAGATGAGATAGGAAAGGATATAAAAAAGAGATTAAATGGGCAGAGCAAAGAGGGGAGAAAGAGAAAGGAGGATATAAAGAAACAGGAAAAAAAAGGGGAAAGTAAGAAGGAAATAAAAAGATGAGGGAACCTTGCCCACTGAAAATGGCAGATATGCAACGTGGATGCTTGGAAGAACAAGAATTCTGGGTATTAGCTGTGAAAGGGTGTTTTTGTGACAACAGGAAGATGATGTGGTCAGTATGCAGGGCTGAGGGATATGATCTGAGAGGGAAATAAAGGCAGTAACCACAAAGCTGCAGAGCAGGTGAATAACACAGTACCTCACATGGGTTTAAAAGATGAGACCATGTACATAACAGGATCCACCTGACTATAATTCATTTTCCAGGAAGTCATTGCAGATCTCTGCCACTGGATCCAGACATGACATGAGATATCTTGGAAACCATTTGGAAGATAAATTATGGGAAAACTGTCAGTTTGCATTTTTCTGGATGGTAAATGAAGAATTATGAGTGAGACTAGCTGAGCCCTTCATGGATGTAATAGGCAATAGATATTTTTCCCCCTAAACTAGCATCAGAACCCACAAAAAGCAATTTTATTTTAGACTTGGTTTAGATCAACAGTGAGGACACTATGGAAAAGTGTTTGATCAGGTGTTCACTACTACTGTTGAAATTAAAAGAAGGATAAGCAAAAACAGGTATCAAAATCCTTAAATTCTGAAGCACAAGGGTGAAGAATAAAGGAATTAGTAACTGAGTCACTTGGTATTAAGAATGCAGAGATGGTAACAAAGGAACTTGAGATTTCTCCATGACAAATTCACAAAGAATACCAAGATTAGAGTATAATAATGCTTATTGCAACACATCTTGCAACTTATTGCAAGATTACAGTAATACTCATTGCAAGGCAAGAATTGTCAGGGACATTTAAGAGGAGTGGAAAAAGGATAAATCAACAAATCCATGTCCAAGTTTTTATATGCAGGAATAATATGACAATGGTCCAAGAAACATTAAAACAACAGAAGAGGACTTTTCAGATATGTAAGGAAAGAAAGCAGCTGGGTAACAAGGGTAGGATGAGTATGAGCATACATTAGAATAAAGTGTTGCTTTTGTTTCCAGCAGAAAGAAATTTAATTATTGCTGGTAACAAGTCCTGAAAAACTCCCCATGTTCTCAAATGTATAAACTAAATATCCCTATAAAAGACAAGGAAGGAAGGAAGGAAGGAAGGAAGGAAGGAAGGAAGGAAGGAAGGAAGGAAGGAAGG
>JBBMKD010000102.1:146805992-146823000 GCA_037834095.1 Argya squamiceps
TGGGCTGAATTAATGGGCAATCTGACAGCAGCAGTTCCCATTTCTCCACTTGGAAGCTTCCTGCACAGGTGGGGCAGCCACTCCACAGCAGCCCCAGCACTCATGCAACCCTGTCACCACACAGAGGCAGGAGTTGGATGTGGATGTAGAGTCATCATTTCCTGCACACCCATTTCACAGCCATCCTGATCGGATGTTTGGGCTGAGGTTCATTGCTTGACAGCTGGTTATTGGTTTCTCTGCAAGGGGCATGTGGAAATATCCATGAAGATGATCCCAACTGCATTTATTCAGCTTATCAGGAAGCACGGGCAATTGGCATTAACCAAATTAGGAAAAAATCCCATCTCAGACAGGAAGGAGATCTTGCTCCTTGATATTTGCTCCTGCAAAGTCTGTAGGTTAATCTGAGCAATAAAGGATGTCAGATTCAGCCATATACATATCTGGGGACAAAGAGATATATGTTACAGATCCTCTTCAACAGCCCAGTGTGACAATCTTAACACTATGTAGCTTTTCTTTAACTTTACCTTGTGTAACTGGTTAAGCCCTGCTCTGGTGGCCACAACACCAACCACCAACCCTCTGCAGCAGGGGCTCATGGAGGCTGCAAATGAACGTCTGCCAAAGCCTGTCTTCACACCAGCATCACACCAGCACCTTTGTATCCTCATGGACTTGGGGCTCTGTCTCTCCAGCTGCTAATTTGAAGACCATTGTGCCCAAACATGGGCCCTAGGGAAGAGAGAGACTGCCTCCTTTGATGTCATCAATCAGCTCCACCCAGATAGGGAGGAAGGGCTTGCTCTGTGGTTTGGTTCAGGTTTAGGTTTGGTGCTTGGGAGGTTCTTTTCTACTGACATTTGTGGGTCTGGGAATCAACATGGGATCTCTGAACATCAAGTCTGTGCTTTGTTCCAAGTCCAAAGGGCATCTCAGTGCACTGCACCATCAGTCCCGAGAGGCCAAAGCTCATGAATGTCACACACGAGTGTCCCTCACTGTGCAAAGTGCTCCAAGAAGACCCCACTTGAGCAGGGAGGTTGGACCAGATGATAGCACTGGGGTTCCTTTCAACATCAATCACTCTGCAATTCTATGTTTAGGACCAAGGATGAGGCTTTGAGTGGAGCTATAGAAGGAGAAATGCCTCTGACTCCATGATCTCAATGCAAAACCCTCCAAGTCATTGCCTACTTATCTGAATTGTCATTAAGGAGAAAAATAAACCCATTTTCTCCTCTGATGGCCTCATTCAGTTCAGTAGTATGTTTCATCAACCAACTTCTTCTTGCACATATTAAATAAATACAGAATGAAGAATGAGCAGAAATGCATCCTGGGGCGTTAGAGAGATTGGGAAAATGACTGTGGCTAAGAATAAACAGGCACATCAAATGAGTGAGGAAAGAAAAGAAAATGTAATGTCTCTTGTCAGCACTGGACCTATCCATCTCAGGACAAATTCACAGCTACTCCAAGATTCGCAGATTTAAAATGGTTTTGTTTCTTGGGAAACTTCTCTGGAGCTCCAAGCTGACTCTTCATGAAACCAACTTCCTAGTTAGAGACTACTTTTTTTAACAGTTTACAGATATTTCTGTCTCTGACTTGTTCACCTGGAAATTTTGCTTCTTGTTCACAAGGGACTTATTTGTAATCCCCGATTTGCTGCCATTCTCTCTCGCTCCCTGAATTGTGGTGCAACAGCTGTTGGCTGACTCCTGCTCAGTGCATGAATGAAAAATAAATGAATGAACACATGAACTTGTGGCTTCCTGTAAATTTAGAATACAGCAGCTCCTTCATGCTGATTATAACAACAGGCACCATAAGAAGCCAAGAAAACTGCTGTTTGGTTGAAGTTGCCAAAATGACTGCTGAAGAGACCTCAGACATCTCTTCATTTGAGTCTGGAGAACCATTACAACATCAAAAATTTTTGAAAAAGTGTTTAAAAATATCTCCAGAACTGTGAAGTAAATTTGACAGGTACAATATCTCTTGTGATTCAGATGGAGATCTCCAGCCAGGAGACAGCTTCACAGCGACACTTTAGGTACAGCAAGTTCCAGTACTCATTGGAAATGATAAAAAAGAAAAAGGATGTAAATTGTATATGTTTATATGAGCTTCAGAGATGGCACATTTCAGACAAAAGCCTAAAGAATAAGAATAATTTATTTCAAGTCAGTCACTAACCAACTAAGTGACTACAGAGAGTCTTCTCTTTATTGTCTCCATAAATTAAGAAGAGTGGTGTCTGTCCATCAGTAAGTGAAAATAGTTGTGGGATCTCTGAACAGCAAGCACTGGACATAAAAATGCTCAGATAAACCCTGCTGATTTTTGATTTTTCTCATAAGAATCCTCCTTGTGATAGCTGCTTGGAAAGCCATCCCACTGGATTCTCCCAGCTCTTCTGTCCATATTATTTATGAACAAAGCACCCAGGGGTCCTCACAACACAGCTTCATGTGCATTCATATCCCACCAGACTTGCTCACAGATTTCTTTCTCCAGATGTCCACTTGTCCTTATCCCTTCTGTGCACTTACCTAGTCACAAACTGCCAACCAAGTGCCACACATCTCCATGATGGCTTATTCTCCACAGTAACACATCTGACTGCAGATTTCTCTTGTACTCAGCCTGGTTTTGTTTGAAACCTTCCATAATTTCCTCTCCCATTTAGCCAAATCATTCCCCCTCTTCTTTGGTTTTTACAAGGGCTAGATAGATAGCACAAGCCTTTTAACTCATCCCTTGGACATGCTCTCCAGATTTAACCCCTAACTAGTATTTTACAGTGCCTTCCCAGTGGGTTTTTTGTGCATTTCCTGGTAATCCAGGGACTTTTTTATGGTAATGACAAAAGAAGGTCCCAATATCTGCCCTTACTAGAACTATAAGTGTGCAATCCCCTTTCTTAATAGGGTACAACACCTTCAGTCTCATCCTTTTTTCTTCCCAATGCCTCTACTGGTCATTTCTTCTCCCCCCTCTGCTTGTGTCTGCAGGGAGTGTAGCACATTTTATATCCTGGTCTGAAGCTATCTACTTCTTTCCCAGCACCTATAGCATAGCTGGAGGTCATACCAAGTCCAGGGGGATTCACACACAAGCTGGAACCTCTAAGTTCATCTATACATCACCTTTCCAGTCACATTCTGCAGAGCTAAAGACTAAAGCATATAATGAAAACAGGAGAGGAATAAACAGGAAATAATCCAGCTCTGTGGGAAGCATCCAGGACAGTCCCCTAGGAAGGTGCATTCAAAGGAAGCCCCAGTTTCCTACCAAAAAATGAAACAGGTGGCCATGCCACACACTGTGGAAGAGCCCAGCCATTGCCAACAGGCAGTGCAGGGAACCAGAAATCCTGGCTCACAGTCTCTGCTCTCCACATGAAGCCACTGAGCAAAACTACATAATCCACATAAGCACAAGTCTCATTTCATGATCTCTGGATGTAACAAGGTAGAGATCAGTGGCCTCATTGCCCATTTTTGAAAGGTGCATGGGGAAGAGCTGACTGACTGGGTTTTAAAAGTATTCCTTGCTGCATTTGAAAGTGGTCATAATTAAAATGAGGAGAGAGCAATTTGCAACACAAGAAATACATTAGGCACCATAAACACTGTACTGGAATCTGCAGGACTTCACTCAGCTGGAGGTTGAATTTTAGGTAATTGATTTCCTGAGAACCTGTTCTTTGCCAAAATTACTATTTCACTGGCTGTTATAGGCAAACAGATAATTCAGCATATTTAGCAGATCCTTTCAGGTACATCTATGGGCAAGGGGATCAATAGGAAATAACCACCCACTGATGCAGGTCAGGGCTGAGCCCCTACCAGTGGCTGTGCTGTGAGGTGTCACCTCCCATTCCTCCCATCACCAGAGCTCTTCCAACTGACAAATTAGGGATAGTGCTCTTGCATTTCCTTGTGTTTCAGCTGGAGGGCCGTGTCACATTCCTTGTTGCTCCCAGCCATGCAGGACACGGCCATCACAGCCTGTCAAGCCCTTCACTCTCTGGCTCCTGGCAGTCTGATCTTCTCTGGCCTATCTCAGAGAGGGGCTCCAAACCAAGTGAGGACAAAGTCTGACTCAAGGCAGGGAAGGTCAGCCTATGTCATGCCACGCTGATGACGCTGTGCTGAAGGCTCCTGGGATGACATTAAATCAGTCAGCTTCCTATTTTATTTGTCTTTCCAGGGAGAAATGTCTGGCAAGGGATAGCAAGGATGTTTTGATGGCTGAGCATGATCTCTGTTTCCTCCTGGCATGTTCTGGCTAGCAGGTTTGGCCACTACTGATTCCAAGCCTGGCCTGCATTTGCCCAATCCATTTTCTCCCTCCCGCCTCCTTCTTTCCCATCTGTCCCTCCCTTTCCCTTCCCCTTTTCACAGCAAGCTGTGTGCTCCTAGAGAGCGTTCCATGTGCACAAGACAAGCACAAGTGACTTTGAGCTTCCTGAGGTCATTGTCCAAAATGTTTCAGCCCCCCCCAAGATGCTGCAGGAAAACTGGCCACTTCCAAAGACCTGTGCTAGCCCCTGTGCCCCTGAGCTTTACTGGCCACTGGGCTTGCATGGGCAAACCCTGAATCTCCTCACATGCAGAACACTGACTGAGATACTTTGGGATAAAACCTTGAGGCAAATACTGCCTTTTGAGTAGATGATTGATCTACTTTCCCAATAGGGGTGTGTCACGTTCAGGGGATTTCAAAATGACCACCATTCTGCCAGATGACCACAATGGGCTGATTCCTCTACCCAAAAGATCACCAACTTCTTGTTTAAAACAGTTTGTTTTTACAAAGCAGGCACTCTCAGCTTTTCATTTAGGCTGGTGGAGACCCTGGTGCAGCTTCCCCCAAGTTCTCTCTGTGGCCAGCCAGACACCAGGAGAGATGAGGGTGAAGAAGATGAGGCTACAGCTACATTCCTATTCCTTCCTCCTCTACCACCTCCAAAAAGCACTTCCAAGTCTGTGATAACCAGAGACAGAGATGACAACCTTACAGCTACACATATATACAAACCTATGTTCATAGCTGTATAAATACATACACATATATATATATACATAAATAGCTATAGATGCTGTCGGAACCAGCCTTGCCACCAGCACCAGCATCCTTCTCTCAACAACGACATGACTGGTTTTCCAATGAGCTCAAAGTCTACAGTAAAACATTTTGCTGCCCATACAGCCACCCCTGTATCTCAGCAGCTCTGAAGCAGGAACAAGGCTGTGTAGGGGGGAGCATTGACAGTGAATGAAGGAGTCTGAGAGCTTGTGGCAGAGTCAGGAGCAGAACCCCAATCTGACAATTTTGCTGGCATTTGAATCACACAAGCATTTCCTTCCGTTCAGCCACAGCCTAATTGTTACTAAGCTGGCTAAAAAGCCCATGTCCAAACTCCAGATGACTCTCTTGCACAAAGCAACAGCATCTATCCAGCTTGCTCTCAGCTTGTGTGATGCACCTCATCTGTGCTGTTCTGCTGTCAGTGACTGCTGATCTCACTCAGATTTACCAAATCATTTCGTAATACTGAGTGCTCCTTGCTTGGTAACCTCCCAGCTGTCTTGGTGGGAACAGCTCCAGGCCCTTAATCTTTACACACACTGATATACAAGCAATACTTTTCTAAGCCCAGTGCAATGAACCCCATTGTCAAGTACTAGCCACCAGGTTCTTTAAAACAGAAGAAATGTCTCTCCAGTGAAAGTAATCAGTTTGCACATAAAGTCCCCCCAAAACTTAGCTGTATGTTACCATAAGGTAGATTTGGATTTTTACTCTGCCTCTACACAGGAAAAGCTCTAGTCACCTCTCTCCAGCTCTACTGCTTAGGTACCTGTTAGCACTCTCTGTGCCACTTTCTGCATCAAGGGTGGCCATAAGACAAAACTCTCAGTGCTCAGCATTCTTGCCAAAATCTGCCAAATATTTGCATTAACAGCCACGGAGGCCCATGGCATACATACTGTCACTTTTAGTAATTTGTTTAGAAATGGTCTCCCAAAGCCACAGGCATAAGCCAAGGCCCTTCAGGCCTGGGGCTTTGTAGGTGCTAGAGTGTGGCATACTTTGGATTAAAACACATAAACTGTGACTGGCACACACTGACAGATGTTGGCAGATGAGTAAAGAAATGAATACTGTTTTCAGAGGAGGAAATATATTTTCCTGCTTTTAGAAAACTTGGGTCAGCTAAATCAGTCACCAACAGCACTGACTGTGCGTGAACTTTTATCACAGAATCACAGAATTGTTTGGGTTGGAAGGGACCTTAAAGCTCATCTTGTTCCAATTTCATGCCACGGACAGGAACACCTTCCACTAGACTGAGGTGGTCCACTCCTCATTAGCCTGGCCTTGAATAACTCCATCATTAGAGATATAAGAAGGGTTTGGGGAGCAGTATTGCTGACTGAATGTTAAGCACAGGACTTAACCTGCCTGGGCTAACACATTCCCATCATATGTTTTTGGACTTTGATAAGTGCTGTCACATGTTCACAGGGAGGTAGAGACACAGTATTCACATATTGGCACAGAACTAAATGACATGTAAACAGGACCAAGCCCCACTAGGCTGTAAACCGGGTGACCTCTCCTGAAACCTATGGAAGTCAAAATTTTACACAAAGCAGGAAAAAGGGGAAATCTGCTTCATTAACATGCTTCTAGTAGCACCATTATCTGATAGCAGTGAGAAGCTGTTTTTATGTAAAAACACTTCCATAATGCGTAATCAATATTCTATCTGGTAAGCTGTTTTTCTTTATCTATGGAGAAAGCACTTTATGTTCCAAAATTGAGTTGTGGATGCCCCATGCCTTGAAGTGTTCAAGGATCAGGTTGAATAGGACTCTGAGAAACCTGGTCTAGTGCAAGGTGTCCCTGCCCATGGCAGGGGGTTGCAACTAGATGATCTTTAGGTCCTTTCCAACACAAATCATTCTATGATTTTATGATAGATTCATAACCAGAAATGTTTTTGCTGGCCTAGAAATTAGTCAGCTATAACTCTAAAACCTGACCTCATCCACCGAGCTACAGGCTGTTCTGCATGCTCATCAAAAGATGTAACAGGAGGTAACAGATCGATTTCAGCACCTACCATGACAAGAGGACAACATTTAATTTCCCTGACCTCTGATGAGCCAGATTTCTTTCCCTGTCATATAATCTGCAATAAATAACCCATCAATCCTTTTGCTGGGTGGCTGCTGCAGAGCTGCCCAGTTTAACATATGCACTTTATTGTCCCTGTTGTATCATTTCACATCAGTCTACATTTAAACCATATTTTCCATTGAAAATCTCACTTGGAAAAAAATCCCTCACATCTCGAAATCTACATTAGCCACCGTCACCACTGACTCATCCCCCTGCGGCAAACACAAACTTGTCCTGGATAATCCTGTCTCATCTCCCTTTCATCTCCATCACCGTGCTCCCCTGCCCTTCTTAACCACTTCACTGCTGCCCTCAGAGTTAATTTCTGAGTGTTAGATTGAACAGACTCTCAAAGCTAGCTGAAGGGTTGCATGAGTCCAAATAAAAAGTCAAAATTTAGTACTTCAGCAGAGGAAAGGAGTATCATGGATCTACTATGCATTCACCAGCTCACTGTAGACCTACAGAATGGTTTGGGGTTGGAAGGGTCCTTAAAGATGATTTCATTCCAACACACCTGCCAAAGGTAAGGACACCTTCCACTAAACCAGGTTGTTCAGAGCCCCATCCAGCCTGGCCTTCAATACGTCCAGGGATGTCACCAAAGTGAAAACCAGAAGCAGCTGCTCTAAGCACTGCTCTAGGTAGCGCACAAGGAGGGCTGTGCTTGGCTTTCACCAGGGAAAAGAAAGTCTTTTTTTTTTTTAAGCACTTTTTTGGCATCTTTGAGCAGCTTTCAGGACACAAACATATCAGCACTTGGGAATCCAAAATGCATTGCTGCATTTCCATCACCCTTAATTTTATCAAATATTATTGTTTTATTAGAATAGAAGTATAGAATGAAATTGTTATATGATCAGAAATAGAGATATTTAACTTCTTCTGAAACAGGGAAGGTACTTTTTTATCACTTGCACTTAGCAACTTAATCAGTGCTGAGAGTAATCCAGGTTCCCTGCCAGGCAACCCACTGAATTTGCCTCTAAACACAAGCTAATTTCATACCAAAATTAAATATGACTTGACTATATTTGAACAGAAACTTGAGTCAAGTTTCTGTTCCATGGCTGCAACAGATGAGGAGAAAGTGGTGGATGAGCACCTCTACCTTCCATAGACCCCTTCAGCAGATCACTTATCTCACACTGCAGCACAGACAAAGATGGCAAAGCACTCACATTTCCCTGCAGGCATCAGATGCTTCCTCCAGCCCTTGGAGCCCTTTCTGGGCAGAGCAAGGAGGTGGGTAGGAGTGGGGAGATGTGCTCTCCTTTTTGGAATGGGCATAATCTGAAAAAACCCTCCTGGCAGATGAGTACATTAGTGAAGCACAACTTACCAAGCAGAGGAAATGCTTCACTGAGACAAATGCAATGTCCCTGAACCTTCCCTGAGAGCAAAGCAGCCAGCATCGGGAACAGCTGTTCACACCAAAATGTTTTCCACCTCTACCCTGGGTAACCTCTCGGTGATCACTGAATCTTGCCTTGGTGCTGAGAGAGGATGTCAGGGCCAGATCCAGTACATTGTGCTCTACATGACTGATAAGAGACTTCCAAATTGCTTAAAGTAGTAATTTGATGATAAAAATCCTAATAATATCCTGCTCCCTTCAACCTCAATACACTATAATCTTATTTAACACATTGGGTGGAGGAAAAAAAAGAAAGAAACCTCGTAGTGAGCAGGCAGCAGTGGGAATGTGGGCTAGGAAAGGATATTACAGTATCACTTTGGAGAGCACCATAAATAAATCTTCACCCGAGATGGGTGGGCAGATCAGCGCAGTGCTCCACACGAAATTGCACTGCTCTACAAGACAGTGACTCATCAACTTCTCCACTTCTGATAATCATTCCAACCAGGCTTTCACTGCAGCAAGGAGGAGAAGCCAGAGAAGGGAACCATCTCTGAGCCTGGCTAGAAAGCATGGTCTGGCTGTCAGAGCAGAGAGCTGGGACACACAGGTCCTGCCTCCTTTGATCATTTTCTGAGGGACAATGTGGATGGTGTCCAAAGAACAATGCCTGTGGCCAAGCTCTCCAAGGCTGGGCTCCACAATACAAGAGTGACATGGAAATACTGGAGTGAGTCCAGCAAAGGGCCATAAAGGATGGGAGTTTCTGGCACAGGGGAGGCTGGGAGAGCTGGGACTGTTCAGCTTTCAAGAAGAAAAGGAAGAAGGGCCAGGGAGAGTCTTATCTATGTGTATCAGTATTTGACAGGAGAATGCAAAGAAGACAAAAACAGATTCTTCTCAGTGGAGCCCACTCAGAGGGCAATGGGCACAAAGTGGCAAACAAGAAATGCCATTTTAACATGAAGAACTTATCTGCTATGAGAATGGCCACCCCTACAACAAGTTGCTCAGAAACTCTCCCTCCTTGGAGATATTTAACTTCTGCCTGAATGTGGCATCCAGGAACCAGGCCCTGCTTGAGCTGGGGACAAGGTGATCTCCCAAGGTCCCTTCAAACCTCCATGACTCTGATTCCACGAGTTTCACTTAAGTTAATTGGCTGTTCAAGATTCTTAATAACACCTACATATGGAATTAGCTGCTTGAAAGCAGATACGAGTTCAAATACCTGGTAGGCTTCACTAAATGCAAAATCCAGTGTATTTACTCAGGTGTCCATAAGTTTCTGAGTTAAAGTCTAGTCAGCAAAGCTGCAGAGGGTGGGTGTGTAGAGCTCATTTTATTTCTCTCAAAATATCTTAATTCAGCATAAGAATCAAAGGTTTCCAGTGAGGACCCATCAGTCCCCGTAGGGGTGTTCTCTGGAGGCTCTCCATCTGGCAGAGACACCCTCTCAGACCACCACTCTCCCCTCTGGATTAAAAATTGTCAAGGATTCCATATGAACACTTTCTATAGTGCCTATCACCATAGTAACCAGGCATTGTTCAGGAATACATATGCAAAGCAACCCCCTCACTGTACATCATGGATCACTCTGATTTTCTGCTGTAGTTACAGAATGCACCAGGTATAAGATACATTCACAGAGAACCAGGTAGATTGAAGACTCCCAAGACAACCTGTTTGCTTTTAATTTATTGCCAGCTTGGCTTTGCTCCCTCCTATATAGCTCTAACAGATCTCAGTTCTTTGACTCTACACTAGGAAGTTTTTAGTTGTTTTTTTTTTTATTTATTCTCCTTTACCTTCTGGCTAATGAATCTACTATCTCCTTGTAGAACTGGGGAGGCCTCCTCTGCTCCTTGTACTATTTTACATTGATTTTAAACTCAGGTTTGGATAGGACTGCAACAGGCAGAACCAAAACTTTAATCCTCTGCCTTTGCAGACTCGTCCACGCAATTTCCCTGAATGCATTATTTGGGTTGGTTTGTTTCTCTGTTTGTTTAAGCCATTTCCCTTAAGAGAAACATCACTCTTTTGTCTCTCCACAAGCCTAGACAGGTAATTGCAGCTCCACAGAGCCCAGGATAAATGTGCATTCTGCAGCTTTGTTATTTTGTTTTCCTACTTCTACGACCTTCTGTTTGCTTAGAACAAAGAGACACTGAAGCCAGTTGGAGGGTTCCTATTGATTTCCAAGGCCACTGGGATAGCCCTCCATTTCCCAATAAACTCCACACTCCAACTCCAAAACACCTCCTCAGGCTGAGGGCAAAATCCAATCAGCCTTTCCCTATCTATCTTTTCCACCTTTTTCTCCCCCAAGATGACAACTTTGCCATTAGCCTGCCAACACATAAACCAAAAAAGGACAAAAGGACATCAGGCAGCCAGCCCCTTAATTGGCAGCTTTTCTTCCTCAGAAGCAGCACTGACCTCAAGGCTCAGGAGGTTCCTGGGAGGAGCTGTGCTTTGTGGATTAAGGGGAAAGATACAACTAGGGCCAGCCACTCTGTTTATAAGCATCTGCTGGCTAAATCCCAGAACCCTAGCAGAGTGAGGGAGTTTTGTGTTATCCATGCTTCTCTTAAAATGTCTCTTGGATGCAGCACCCTGTATTCACCAGCTAGAACCAACCTGTGGGGAGTTTTATGGCAATAGGACCATAAACCAGGACTTGGGCTGCAGTGAATCCTCTGAGCTCAGCTGAGGTCATGCCGTTATGCCACCCCACACCAGCTGAAAGCAGCTTAGATTTTAGTGTGGCCTTAAAAAGAATTGAGTCTACTCCACACTGGTAAAATTATTTCCCTATGATGAGAGTTTCTAGGGGAACACTGAGGATTACAAGAACACAGATATATTGTGATGTTACCCCTCCAGCACCTTACCTGGACACCTCCCATAAGTACCACTGATTATTGTTTCTTGAATTTTCCACACACTGTTTCTTTCCTTTTCTCTGTCTCCCACACAGCATTTCTTCTCTCTTGCCCACCTGCACCTTCTACTAAATAGAGAAGGAGAATTTGACCAGACATAAGCACGTAACACAAACCTTGCCACTCCTGCTGCCATGCTCTTCAGCAGAAGAATAGGGTAATTAATATCCAGGGAAAGAGAGAGCTAAGAACAGCAATACATATCACTTGCTCTGGAAATTAGGAGCAGCATTTATACATGCAGAACAGCTATTTAAGGATGTTCACAGAAGCTTTATGTTGTCTCCAAGCTCAGGAGAGCTCAAGTCATGATAAGTAAAGCACCTGGATTTCCAGGTGGGAGGATGCTAGCCTAAATCCAATTTTAATAACTAACAGCTCTCTACAGTGTTTGCAGAACAACTTCTCTGTCAGAAAGCATGTACAGAATGAAATTTAGATGATGGGATAGGAAGAATTCCTCAGCAGACATTGACCTTCTGCAACTCTTAGGCCCATGCAATACTTAACCCACAGTTCCCACAAACAGCATCACTGTCTCTTGCGTTCTGTAGAGCTGCCTTAGATCTTGCATGACATCCAAATCAGGATTATCAAAGGATAATTTTCAGCCAAATTGCCCCAGCAACTCTGCTAGTTAAAGGTTCTTTTTGTCAAAGGCAGGGAGACAACAGGTAGAGAGAAGACCCAGGCAGAGAACCCACATGAACCCCAGGGACAGCAATACTAGGCAAGGGGAACTGAGCCACAGGAGGACAGAGACAAGAACGTGGCACTGCCCAGGAACGATCTACAGGCTCTGTGCAGCAAAGCAGCACATGGAAAGCCAAGGAGCAGCTGCTGTTTAGCTGCAGCAAAGCACTGCAGCATCAGTTGGGCTGTCCCAAGGGATAAGGGAAAGGACAATGACCACCCTGTTATACTGATGTTGAAGGGAGCAGTTTTATATCACATCTCCAGAGGTAAATCCAGTTTAAAACATTTCCATGCCTCCATCACATATTTCTGCCTGCCTGCCCCCATCCCTTTTCCTGCCACAAGATACATCACAGTTCCTCTGTTCTAGCACCCACGCTTTTAGGAGGATAAGTAAACAAACATGTTTATAAAAACAAGTCAATCACACCACATGATTTAACCATAACCTACTTACCTTTCCCTCACCTTTAAACACAGGCATATGCATTTTTAAGCTAACTTTAGCTAAAAGCTAAAGCTAAAAAAAAGCTATATATTAAAAGCTAAAGCTATGTAAGCTTTCCTATATCTTATTTATTAAAAACTACCATTCCAGTGATTCAAGCACAGAGACCACATCCAACCAACAGTGGACAGCTAGAAGAGCAGTAAATTTCCACATTCAGCTCCTGCTTTGGATGTTCACTGGCCTCACACCCCTTGTTTTTGAATGGTGTCTGTCTAGATCACCAGCTTTTTAGACAAGGAGCTTTCTCTTCACATCACCATGAAACTTGCTTGCCCTTCAGCACGAGCACAAAGGGAAGCTCCAACTCACAGTTATGGGTCTGCAACACGAGGCCATGTCCCCCTTGTTGACATTCTTGTAAATGCAAGAGAGAACTGTACATTATCACAGAGCAAGAGTTCAACCCTAATGCTGCATTGCCATGTAGGGATCTTGCTTTTGTCTGTGGGAAAACCTTGAAAACCGAAGGAAAAGCCAAAATCAGCTGCTCATTATGGATATTTAGTGCAATCATCTTCTGCAGGAGCAGAAGATTTTGCGTCCTTGGCCCTGGGTCTCGGGCACTGCACATTGGGACAAGCTCTCAATTCCTGGTGAAACACATTCCAGAAAGGAATAAAGGTTTTCTCTTGGCAATTCCACACCTTCCTTCTTCTGACTTACCAAACATAAGTTGGTAAAATAAGTACTGCACAGGTGGTCAGGGCATCCTATGGGAGAAGTATGAATCAAAGTGCCAGGAACTCCTGAGTGTAACTGTGCCTCCCTGAAATAGAACTGAACATTCACAATGTCAGCACTCTAAGGAAACAATCTATGCTTTTTTTTTTTTTGGTCTCTAGATTGGCAGAATGAAAGACTAGGCGATAGTAAGGAAAGACCAATATTAGTTGAAAGTTTTACATTCCTGACAGTGAGGGCACATGCACATGTGGCACATGTGTGACTGCTCATGTCTCTCTGGTCTGGCTCAGTTATGCCCCCTCTCAGAGTCCAAGCACTTTGAGGCAAACATCTCCAGCCAGATGTTTCCTGGATCCCTCCACTGACTCTACACAGTGCATCTAGGACAGACCATGCTGCTCCTTTTCCTTCTAGGCTTATTCAGCAGGCCCACAACAGCTTTATGCCCAATTAGCAAAGAAATACCTCTGCAAGGCAATGTGGTCCAGTGGTACCTCCCCTGGCTTTCTTTGCACAATTTCCTGCAGTTTAGAGTTGTCCTTCAGAGTAGTTCAAAGGCCAGGGGTATGCTGAAAGTCCCTGCCCAACGTGTTTCCAGGGTGCTCTGTTGTGGGTAAAAAATCACTGCTTCCTTGTGGCTGCCCCAGAAACCCCCCAAAGGTGCAGCAGAGTGGAAGGAGAGGTGCAGTTTCAAAATTCCCATCTCCCAGGGACCCATCATCCATGGGTCACTGACATGGTCATTACAGCTTATCAAGTCAGTGCATGCCTAAGGAAAGCTCTGAGCCACACATCCACACACGAGTGAAATCTGCAGACAAAAACCATCTTGATGTGATTAAGTCTGAAGAGCAGTGACTGCCTTCAACCAGACTCTCCTTTTTTCCTAAGGTTTTCAAATTGCACACAATATTTCCAAAGGGGATCTATTAAAAGGAGAGACTGATGCCTTTTAAAAACATATTGTAGAGACATTAGAAAGTCCTTATCATTACTAAGAGAATCATACATTGGAAAATAATGTGCTTGATTCATTTTGGAAATTACCCATGATTAAGGATTACTATTTTTGGATCACTGCTGATATGAATTTGCATAAAAGCTCTGAAGTAAGGCTTATTCCCCATAGAGCACCCCAGAAACACCTGATCTGTCCACAGCACATGTGGATGTCAATGCTAAGCACTGAGACACAGGCAAGAGGGGAAAAACCAGCCTCTTTGAAGGGTTCTGCTCCAGAACAGCCAGGGCTGGACTCCAGGAAAGCTGGAATCAGTTGCTGCCATTGAATTTCTTCATGGTGTGACCAGGAAATTTTCTGTGCCTCAGCTCCCCAGTGATAATTGAAGGCTGGAGCACTTTCCTGCCTTCTAAGGCAAAAGGGAGATGCGATCCCTGTGTCACATTTGATCAGTGTCTTAAGTATTTATTTAGCATCCAGATAGCTCCTCCTTGTCCTGTTTGCTCCCTCTGCCATTAGGAGTGCTGCAGAAAAAGGAGGTAAGGCAAGAAGACAGAAGGTGACTTCCCAGCATCAGCTGGAGGACTCCAATTAGTGTAGGGCTAGGCCAGCAAGCACCATTATGGGGAAACAGGCAGATCAGGTGCCTCAGGTGGCCACATATTAACATGCACATCAAGTGACTTCAGGAAAAAAGAGAAAAATAGAGAGCACATGTTCAGTTCTCCAGCAACTGATCCCCACTGACGGCACAAGGCCCTGACATCTCACTCATAGCAGCAGCCTTACCCATCAGCAAGCACCTCACAGCTGCCTGGAGCTTGCTGTCTCTCCCAGACCAGCCCATGTGTGTGCACAGCAACATCCCAGCCTGTGTCATCACACCCAGGAGTGCCAGGTCACAGGCAATTTCTCATGGCAATTTCTCATGGCATTCTTCAGCTTTGCAGGGATTTCACTCCACAGTTCTTAAAAAAAAATAGATCTGGAGTTTTGCTGCCCAAGAGCTGGGATGAACAGACCTGCCCTTGCCTCATTCCCAGTTTCAAATGCTTCAGACTGAATGAAAACTGCAGTCACAGGCAGGCAAAGCCTCACATTCCTGCCCAAGCATTTCAGATTGGTCTGGGACATCACACTGGGCAACTTCAAGACAGCCTAACCTAGAGCCCCAAACTGCCAACAAATCTGAACCCTGTGCAGTTTGGAAAGAGACAACCAATGTTACAATCACTACAGAGTGAAAGAGATTTTGTGCAGAGCAGCACTTGTGAGCAGGGTGGTATTTCTACAGCATGACATCCCTTTCCACTCCCAGTTTGAGATCAGTATGTACCTTGAATGTTCACAGCCCAAGATATTTCCTTTCCTTTAGAGTACTAAAATTCTAGATTGTGAAAGTACTAAATCCTTAATTAAAACACATATATACATACATAAATGCATATATATGTATATCAGCATACATTACAAAAGCATACAGCTGCCACCAAGAAATATTTCCCCCCACTGAGGTCCACAAACTTAAAATGCAGCCTCTGTCATGCAGCTTCTGAACAGTGCTCCTCTCTGAAACAAACTGCCTTTTACTGTCTTTGTAGCTCTCTGTACTCATTACTTCGTAAAAAGGATTAAAATACAAAAAGCAAACCCAGAAAGTGGCAGACAAGCTCTTCCCTTTGAGTATTAACCCTGTAAAATATGTCAGTTCTAACTTATCTTCTTTCCCTATGGATTAAAATGCAACATTTTCCCTCAAGCCTGTAAAGAAAAACAACATGCTGCTGATAGCTGTCATTTTTTTCCTATTTGCACTACCAACCACTTTTAATAATTTACCAGCAATCCTGGCTAACTGGAGAGATCCCAATTTGCTCGAGGTTAGCAAATGTGATGCCAATTTATGAGAAGGGGCAGAAGCTGGATCCAGGGAATGTCAGGCCTGTCAACCTGACTTCAGTGCCAGGGCAGATTATGGAGATGTCCATCTGGAGTGCCATCATGTGACATGCACAGGACAAGCAGGTGATCAGGCCAGCCAGGGTGGGTTTATGAAAGGCAGGTCCTGCTGGACCAACCAGGTCTCCTTCTATCATCAAGTGACTGCCTGGTGGCTGAGACTGTGGATATGCCTACCTGGACTTTAGTAAAGGCTCTGACACCATTTCCCACAGCATAGTCCTGCAGAAACTGAATTCCCATGGCTTGGATGGACATAGTCCTCTGGGCAAAAACTGGCTGGGTGCTCAAGCCCAGAGAATGGTGGTGAACGGTGCTACATCTATTTGGCAGCCACTCACTACTGGTTCCTGGTTCCCAGAGCTCAGTGCTGGGGCCAGCCTTGTTTAATATCTTTACTGGAGATATGGAGGAGGGGATCAAGGGCACCTTCAGTCAGTTCACAGATGGCACCCAGCTGGACAGGAGTGTCAATGTGCTGGAGGGAAGGACGGGGGCATGTGGCCAGGCTGGATTGATGGTGTGAGGCCAGCGGGGTGAGGTTCAAGAAAAGCAAGTCTGGGCCCTGCCTTTGTGTCCCAAGAAGCCCCTGCAGTGGCCCACGCTGGGGGCAGAGTGGCAGGAAAGCAGAACAGCAGGAACAGCCCTGGGGGTGCTGGCTGACAATGGCCAAACATGAG
>JBBMKD010000102.1:146823100-146839584 GCA_037834095.1 Argya squamiceps
AGAAAGAAAGAAAGAAAGAAAGAAAGAAAGAAAGAAAGAAAGAAAGAAAGAAAGAGAAAGAAAGAAAGAAAGAAAGAGAAAGAAAGAAAAAAGAATTGCAGGTGTGTTTCTTATTGTACTTCAGTGAGATTAATTAATATACTCCACAGGGAATCCCTCATGAAAATGAAGAATCTGAGATCTCAGCGGGCTGCAGACAAGGGACAGTGGTTGGGCAACTGTCAGAAGTGCCAAAGCCTTGCAGGAAAGAGGTCCCATCCCTGAAAGCACATGTGGAGTTACTCACAGTGGGGCTGATTTTAATTAATATTTCCATTACTGGGACAGAAACAGGATGCCAGGGATAAGATGAGCCAGATAGCAAGCCTTCAATACTTGTGCAGTTAAGGAGGGGTCTGTGGTTGATATCACCAAAAAGTGAAGCTGGAGCACTGGGGAAGTTTGCCTGGTCACCAAGCACCCCTGAGCAAACAGAAGGTGGTTTTGGGTGGCTGCCAGCCCCTTTCCAGGGGGTTCCCATTCTGCTGCCACAAAGAGACAAATCGTGTGGAAACAAGGAGATGCTTTTCTTACATCAAAACATCCCAGAGAAGGATTTCATTCACAGTAAATCTCCTTTCTCAGCAGTGGCAATTGCAAGGGCATGGGCTGTTCCTGCATTTAATTCCCCTGATTGCCATTAGTCCCATTTTATCCTGTTTTAAGCAAAGAACTGAGTTCAAATGTCCTTTGAAACTGCTGTACTGTCTCCTCCTGTCTAAACTTATCTCTGTCTGAGTTTGATCAGTGCTAGGACACGTCCTGAGAGATTCAGTCTCACACTGCACTGACCGTGCCCACTGCCTTGGGCCAAGAACATGCACCCTAGCAACACCACCAGACTTGGGTTAGCTCAGTCTTTGTGGCCCTGTTATACCCCAAGGGCTGGTGCATGTTCAGATCCTGGTGTAGTCCCAATTTTGTACCTTCCTCATGGCACAAGTGCAGAGGTGCACTTGTCAGGATGAAACTTCCTGGAAGCAGAACAGTCCCTGCATTCTGAATTTGAGGAAGGAGTGCAGGTATCTGTGGGACTAAATCCATTTGAAAATTTGGGGGAATATTACATTACGGTATATCAGATATATAATGTCCATATAATAGATAGCATATTACAGTAATTATATCTAATATATAATAGATAATATATAATATATATTTGGGCATAGTACATCACAGCTTGGACAGGTGTGCTCTTTTCTGGGTAAAAAATTGACCAGATGGCCGGGCCCGGAAAGTGGTGCTGAATGGAATCACAGCCAGTTGGCATCTGGTCACTAGCAGGGTTCCTCAAGGCTCAGAACTGGTGCCAGTCCTGTTTAGTATCTTTATCAATGATCTGGACAAGGAGATTGAGTGTACCCTCAGCAGGTTGGCAGATGAAACCCCATTGGGCAGGAGTGTTGATATGCTGGAGGGCAGGAAGGATCTACAGTGGGATCTGGATAGGCTGGGATCGATGGATCAGCCACAGAATGAGGTTCTGTCCTTGTTTCAGCTGGGATGCTGTTCATTTTCTTTCTAATAGCTGGGAGAGTGCTGTGTTTTGGATTTAGTATGAGAATAATGTTGATAACATGCTGATGTTTCAGTTGTTGTTAAACAGTGTTTGTCCCAAGTCAAGGACTTTTCAGTGTGTCTTGCAGGGCAGGTGCACAAGAAGCTGGGAGGGAGAATAACTAGGACAGGTGACCTGAACTGGCCAAAGGAATATTCCACACCCTAGAACACCATGCCCAGTTTACTAACTGGGGGAGACTGGCTCTGAGGCACTGGTTGCTGCTCAGGCACTGGCTGGGCATCACTCAGTGGGTGGTGAACAATGATGTTGTGCATCACTTATTTATATTGAGTGCAATTTTTCTCTTCCTCTCTATTTCATTCCAATTACAATTGTAATAATTGCAACTTCATTACAATTTCTATTATTTTTGTAGTTGTTCTTATGATTAGTGCTATTATTATGTTTTATTTTGTTTCAATGAGTAAAGTGTTCGTGTCTCAACCCATGAAGTTTACCTTTTTTCTTTGATTCTCCTCCCCACCAGGGTGGCAGGAGCTGGGGGTAATGAGAAGTAAGATGTGGTACTTAGTTGCCAGATGGGGTTGAACCATGACAAAGTTCAACAAGGCCAAGTGCCAGGTCTGTCACTGCAGTTACAAGAAGCCCCTGCAGTGGCCCAGGCTGGGGGCAGAGTGGCAGGAAAGCAGAACAGCAGGAACAGCCCTGGGGGTGCTGGCTGACAATGGCCAAACATGAGCCATCATGTGCCCAGGTGGGCAAGGAGGCCGGCGGCCCCCCGGCCTTCTGTGTCAGCAATGGCGTGGCCAGCAGGACCAGGGCTGTGATTGTCCCTCTGTGCTGGGCACTGGGGAGGCCACACCTCAAATTCTTGGTTCAGTTTTGGGCCCATCAGGACAAGAAAGACATTGAGGTGCTGGAGCGTCTCCAGAGAAAGGAACAGAGTAGGGGAAGAGTCTGGAGCACAAGTCTGATGAGAAGCAGCTGAGGGAGATGGGGTTGTTCCACCTGGAGCAAAGAAGGCTCAGGAAGGACCTTCTGACTCTCTACAATTCCCTGACAGGAGGTTGTAGCTGTAGGTTGGTCTCTTCTTCCAACTAACAAGTGTCAGGGCAAGAGGATGTAGTCTCAAACTGTGCCAGGGAAGGTTTAGGTTGTGTATTAGGGCACATTTCTTCACTGAAAGGGTGGTCAGGCATTGGAAGAGACTGCCCAGGGCAATGACTGAGTCAACACCCCTGGAGGAGTTGACCTCTTTAAAAGATGTGGCACTTGGGGACATGGGTTAGTGTTGGGACTTGGCAGTTCTGGGTTAACAGTTGGACTCAGTGCTCTCAAAGGTCTTTTCCAACCTTAACATTTTCATGATTCTTTGATTCTACCTTTCTTTTTCTCCACAAAAAGGGTGATCAGACTCAACAGAGCAGGCGGCATAGATGAAGAATTAGTTCACTGGGTGTAATTAGACACATCATTATTATTGGACATAGCTTCCTCCACCCATTCCTTAACTCAGCTGAGCAGGCTTTTCACTGTTACAAGCCCTGCTGTGTCCTGCCTGAATCCCTTCTTTCAGTTGCTAGCAATTATGTTCCTATGTCTAGAGGGTTAAATTGAATGCAGAAATCATCAGCATGTATGAAACCTTTAAATCAGTCCTTTTGAGCAGCACTGCCTTCTGCTTGGTTATACTGAAATCCACATTGGCAATTTTTATGGTTTATTAGGCTTTTATGGAGTTGTTTTTATTCCTCACAAATCTTCATGAACTTGATTCTGGGTGGAACTTGTTATTAACCTCTTCCCATGCTGAGAATTGAACTCTGCCCTTGTCTTTCTGTCCCTCCTCACCACTGCTGGAGCTATGCCTCTACCTTCCTTCTTCCTCTATACTCACCAAATCCCATTAATAGCTTCTTGTAATGCATTTTTTTTTCAAAAGCATCTTGAAAATCTAAATTACTGTATTTGCCAGTCATCCATTATCTGCTCTGCTCTTAATCTTCCCAAAGAAATTGAGGGGTTATTAACATCAGACACATAACATTATTTGCATTCAGGTGCTGCAGCCTTCTAAGACATCACCAAAGATTAGGTGGCAGAGCTAAGCTCTGCTTACACCAAGTTAAAGTCCACATCTCTGTGATCTTAGTAGATACAGAAATGCCAGTGAAAGGAGTAATCCCTACCTTGACCAGAAAATGTGAATGAAAGCATGCATGATTTTACCCTTAAAATCCATGGAGTTTTGCTGCTTTCAACTTATATTTGCCCTGGTGTTTTACTGCCTGTTCTTTAATTAATTTCTCAGTTATTCTTTCAGCAACTGAAATAAGACTCAGAGGTCTATGATTCTTTGGATCACCCATAGTTCATATTAAATAGATGGATACATTGGCCTCTCTCCAGTTCTCCCTAGTCAAATTATTCATCATAAATAGCATTTATTATGAATAAAGCCCCATTTTGGTTAGCAGAATGTTTGGGAACCATCCTGATTTTCTTTAAATGTATTGATTTTTTTATAAGCACTTGGCAAATAGACTTAAAAATACTTGTAAATAATTTCCTTTTATTCTTAACTTTTAATGGTTTCTTTCTAGTTGGTTCCCAGTGCCCACAATCTTTTGTAACAGTTTTATTAGAGAAGCAACAACTACAGTGGAAAATCATTGATCAATGATACATTGATTTAAAATCATTTAAATTGATAAAATGAAGACTGGAAGATATCTTTCCTAAATCCTTTGGGGTTTTCAGCATACTTGCAAACAACATTAAGCAAAGCATAGTGAAATCAAGAGCTCAGTCACAAAACCCCAAGCCCAATATTTTAACTGCAGCATTATTCTGTTTCTCCAGCTGCTTTTGGTGCATGGTTGTGCATTTTCCATGTGATACTGAACTGCTCGGCTCTTTCAGAACACCTTGATTTTCCCCACTGCTCTGATGTGTGCCCCTTTTCTGGGACCTGGTCTTTAGGAACCAAAGCTGCATCCAGCCAACTTCACTGAGGTACAAGAGACAAGTGCCCATGAGGTGTTTCCTACTGAGCAGCAGCCTTAAAATCCCGATTTGTTCCAGTGCCACATTGATTTTGGCTCCCTTTCTCAGTCTCTCTGTTGCCCTCCCCCTCTAATTATCCTATTGGCAAAGCATGAGCAAAGAAGGAAAAATTCTCAAAAAATGGGATCCTGGATTACCTGCAGCCCCAGTGTCAGGAAAGTTTTTTATTTGCTCTGATGTGATGCACTCACAGGGGAGACACTGTCAGAAACATTCTGCCTCACAGAGCTCTGCTTGTGGGAATAGTTCAATGACACTCAGAAATTAAAACTCAGAAGAGGAAAGGGATTCCCTCCCACACATCTCTTCTCACCCTGTCACCCAAACCCTTCCCAATATGAACACAGCTTTGGAGTGAAGATTGATGCAAACAAGTAATTGAACTCCTCTGCCTCTGTCTGTGTATTGCCCATGATCACCTCCCTTTCACCTTGACAATCTAGTATTTAGTCACCACAACCAGTCTGGAACTGGGAAGAAGGAGATGAATCAAGTGTTTATTAACCCAAGCAGGAAATGGATTTGAAAATGATGCATCTCTTGGAAGCCTGCAAAGCTTTATGAGAAGTCTGATCACCTCTGCATGAATGAAGCCAGTAGGAGGGGTCCCCACTGCAATGGAAAAGGGATCTGTAGTTTCTGGCTGCCTTGCAACAGCACTCCAAGTCAGCAGCAGGAAGGTTGTATTTCACATTCATTTTTATACATGAATTCACCGATAAATTGGGGACCATATTACCACCTTCGATTTATTGTTGTCATAAATTTTGTGGCTGCAGAATGGAACAAAACACAACAGTTTGGGACTTCATCTTAGGAAAAGTGATGTTGTGCAGCCTCCCTCAGTACTCCCTTATGGCAAAGCACAAAAGCTGAAGGGAGGGGGGGAGAGAAAGAAATATGGAAGAAGGGGAAATACTTGATCCTGTTTCCATGCTGTTCACTGCCCCATTAAATCTAAAATCCTTTCAGGCTCTGATTTATTGCTATTTTATGTACCCAAGTTTTCCCCTGACTTCCAGCAGTAAAATCTTTGAGGTTTCTGGATGCACAGTTCAACAGGAGCCAGACAATCCACGCTTTTATTAGCCAATACTCAATCAGCATGTTAGGAGAATTTTCAGCTGGATATCTCACAACTAGCTGTGTGATTTACCCTGCAAGCAGATGCTCCATCTTTCACAAGACAAACAGCTGCTTGACCATTATGAGGGTTGGAGGCCACTAATCAGACCCCAGCTGGCTTGGGCTGTATCATTTTCACCTATTTACCCTTTTGTCAGGCAGCTCAGCCCAAATCTCCAGTGCCAGTGCCTTGCACACAGTCGAAGGACACCAAATTCTCAGTGCTGACAAGTTTAAGTTGCCAGCTTTGGCCCCAAAGCATTGTCTGGGTTTGGCTTTTTGTGTCCCAGCTTGGTGATGCACAGATGACACAGTGCATGGTGGAGAGGGCTGGATCTCAGAGAGGTGGAAATAACCTGTGTCTCCAAGAGCACAGGAGGAGGTGGGCCCAGAGGTGTGAGACAAGGAACTCCCATTACTGCTACTTTCATTCTATCAGGGAGAAAAGGGCTGCCCAAGGGCCAAGCTCTGAAGACCCTGCTCAAGTTTCACTCCTTACTTACTTACACTGTCTTCAGACTGGAAATCTAAGGAGGTATGTGAGGGGATCAGCTCTCCTTATGTCTCTCTCTCCACTTTTGTATAAGCAAATTGATATCAGATTAGGTTTAAAATAAGACTGACATATGGTTGTCATGGGGGTTACAGCTCACACGGGATGGTGGGTTGTTAAAGGAGTGAAATAGCACTCAGCCTTTCACTGAGGACTTCCAATTTCTATAAACACCAGGCAACCAGACCTTCTGACACCAGGGAGGCAGTGAGCTGCTTTGGAGGGGGAGAAAGGCACCTCTACAACTGTCAGGGCAACTCAGGATCAGAAGTGAGAGGAAGACACAGTTGAGATAATTTTTAGTCTGGTGCTACAACCAGTCTTTCCTCTTCGGGACTGACATGTTGAGAGACTCCCAGTTTTCCACTGGGCACATCACCCAGGGCTTAGAGAAGACACATGGTATAAAACCTGTATCCTCACAGGATTTTTTGAACTCTTTAGGTTAGTATTCACCTAATTGAGAAGAGCTAGAATATTCCCTTTCTTCAGAAAAAAGGCAAACTCAGCAATTTTATGAAGAAGGAAAAGCATCAATGAAGAGAATGAAATGCTGAACAGTTACAAGGCCACTGCTATGCCAAAGAGACCCCTACCTGATGTGAAAATGGACAGATTAATGACCTTTTTAGATTAGATGCATTCTAATGTTTCCAATATTAGATGTTTCCAGTGAAGCCCACAGCTCAGCACAGAGACCAGCCAGCCCCCAACCTCCTGCCAACCCTCCAGTGAGGCCTCAGCTCTGCATTTTCAGGGCAAACAGATCAGACACCCAGCTGTATTTGGGTGTAGTGTGATGCAGTGTGATGCAGAGATCAGCAGATCCTAAAAGAACACTGCAGGGAAAGCTGACTGACCATCAGAACACAGCATCATCTGCAGAGACCCAGTGTCCCCTGCCTGGCCATGGCATGACAGGCTTAGAGGACTGAGGTCAATGTTTTGCAGTCTGACAGTGGCTCAGGATGTCAGCTTGTGAATTTTCCATGGCCCATCAGCACCTCCACCAGCAGCACTCCACTGGCCTGGCCTGCATTAACCTCTTGACCTAGAAGGGACTTTTTGTCTTTACTGTTACCCACCTTCCCTTCAAAACTCATTTCCTGTTATTCCACTGCACTACATGGTGTCAGTAGTTCAGATCTCTCCAGGAGACATCACTGGAATTGCAGATATTATTAAGCCACTGCTGGGTCAACTGCAATGCTGCACAGTGTCTCAGTGGTGCAGAAAATGAGTCAGACATGTTGTGCTGCTATTTTGGGTATGCTGCAAAGCTCCAAGCAAGTCCACATGGGATGGAGGTTGAGTCTGTCCCTCAGATAAGGGTATTGCCACTACCCAACCTGAGGTGCTGCCAGGTTCTCTCACTGCAGGGAACTCCTCTGTCAAAGCCCATTTACAGGAGAAAACACAGAGGATTATCACTTCAGAGAGCCTGTAGCTCATCTCCAGCCTGCACATCCTCGTCTTGCAGTCTGGACTAGCTTCATGTTTCCATGTGGAGCTCTGGAACCTGAGACATCCTCTACCAGAGACTTCTTGTACAGAAAAATATAGGTGTGGCCATACACACCTGTAGCTAGATGTAATTGCTTTTTGCTCAACTGAACCCTTAGTTTTACATAGAATGGTGGAGGTGGGAAGGGACCTCTCCTGACTCCCCCCTCACAGGACCACCCAGAGCCAGCTGCTAAGTCCTTTGGCTTTTGGACATCTCCAATGATGGAGACTCCACAACCACCCAGGCAGCACTTTGTCAGCATCACAGTAAAAAAATGTATTTCCTGATGTTCAAATAGACCCTCCTGTGGTCCTGTCACTGGGCACCACTGAAAAGAGCCTGGCTCTGTCCTGTCTGTATCCTCCCTTCTAGTATTTATACTCCTTGATGAGATTCTCCTGAGCTCCCAGCTTTCTCAGCCTCCTCATAGGAGAGAAGCTCCAGTCCCTTAATGACAATTGTGGTCCTTCTCTGGACTTTCTTCAATATGTCTGTGCCCATCTTGTACTGGCGAGACCAAAAATAGACACAGGACCTCTGAAATTACCCAGGACTCAAGATCAGCCCCATTTGATTACCCAGCAGGGCCAAATGAGCAACTGGCCCCTAAGAAACCACCATTATTTCCCACTGTAAACTATTCCTAAATTTTCCCATCCCTTCATATCTTAGAGATGTTACAGCCTGTGGCTCACATGCTTTGCAGAACAATTTGGTATGTGAGTCAGAGAGTTAGAAAATTCTCTTGCCCCCATCCTACAGCTTCAAGAGAAGCTGAAGTTTCTGAAGCAGATTCAGGCATCTTTGTGCTTTGCATTTACCAGTTTCTTAGAGTCACTTTAATTTTGCTGGCTGAGACCTTGGCTTTGTTGTGGGTACCAATTCTTGCACAGATGCTTCTTTTAAATAAAAGGGCACCCAAGACGTTGGCAAGTCTATAATTCTGTCATCTGACATTTAAATCAAAATCAATCTTTCTCTTTGCTCGTTAAACAAAGATAAACAGAAATGTGCCAAGGTTCTCCAAGTTTCTAACTTAGGTGGGAGGAGGAAAAATCATGACTGTCCTTGCTTTCAGGAGCATCAGTTCCTGATCCAGCATCATTTCCCCCTCCAGTGCTGGCAAACTTCCCTCTACCCGAGGAGGCAGAGGTATGACTTTAATACTGAACCCACCCCAGGCACTTCCCAGAGCCACAGGAAAGGCTGAACATATGGACTGGATGCTATTTTCACGTTAGCACACATGAGGATTAACCTCACCAAGGTCACAGAGAGCCTGAGCTCCAGCAGTCATCTCCATGCAGTTATTTGATGTGATACCTACAGCACCAGGAGGAATTACAGCACAACAGGACACTGGATCTCCATGGGAGAGGCAAACCCTTCCCAGAGCTCTTTCAGCATAAGAAGGGATGAGGCATCCACGAGCTTCAGTCACAGGCACCAGTCTGTTCATTTTTGCACTGGATTTGGTTCAAGTTTTGGTAGGGATGAAGCTATGTCTGATTTAGACTCCTCTCACTTTGTCATGTCAGAGAAAAGCAAAATAATTAACACTTAGGACTGTGCAATGAAATGCCAGTCACAGGACAAAAACCAGTATAGCTGCCATGATGGCTGCTTTCAAATTTTCCTGTCCAGAACACTGGTAAAATGCTATTAAAACAAACCAGCTCTGTGACTTATACTACCTTTTGTGCCTGTGAAAATCATGGTACGAGGTGAGAACCAGGTTACCATGAACTGATTTAGAAAGAACTCTCCCTTGATTGCAAAAAGATGGGAAGCTGCTCACAAACATTGCACTAATCAACACCCATCAGATTTATTAATGTGTCTGAAGGGTCTCTGAAGGGTGTCACCATGCATTTCACATTTCCCTTTTTCCTGGAATTCTAAAGCCTCCAAGAATATTACCTGTCACTCACCTCACATCTATTTCCCCATAATTCATGGCTTGTTCTGTGCTTTCCTGTAACCCCAGGCAGTTCAAGGTTGAATTCTATAATAACTCTTCTCTAGTTTAAACACGTCTGACACCTTAGTGTTGGTCCCAGGTTGGTTATGTCTGAATAAAAATGTGTTCAGGCACATTACAAAAAGGGAGGATTTGTGAAAAATACATGAAGTCCAGAACAGTGATGTTTGGGGGTATGTTAATGAACTGGTCTGATAGCAGGAGACCCCTCTGATTCTTGTGAAATCCATGAAAATAACTGTGTTATTGCAGAAGTATCTTCTCAGCAAGCACCTCTCTGTTGTAAGCAACAAAACATGACAATTTAGATATTCCTAGAAGTTTGAGGCCCACCAATATCCTGTAGTTCTACCCCTTACCCAGACAGCTGACCCTCTTGGGGTTTATAGGGATTTTCAGTATTTCTTTTTTCATGTGAAAAACATTACAGATCCTAAACAAAACCACTGTTTTGCAGAACAATCCAAATTCTCCTGTCCAAAAAGCACAGACAAACCCAAGGCAGCAGATGACAGTCTGCATAAATGTTTCCTTCCATGGAAGCACTTTTTGACATATTCTTAAAGATATTGTGGGGTCTCTGAGGCTCAGGACTAAATTTGTCTATCTCCAGAGGATCCCACTCCTGGCTGCCGAGGATGTCTTTGTCAAACCTACCCACAGAAACAGAGCTGAAGGCATTTTTTAAAAGTCAGTTTAAGAGGTGTTTACTGAGCAGAAATCCAGGGGAATTGACTCCAAGCAACAGGCACTGGATTTGTGCCTTAGGATCTCCAAGTGTAATCCTTACAGAGATGGACTAACCAGGTACCTCTGGCAGTAAGCAGGCTGAAAAAATGGCCTGAGATGCATAATATGCTAGAACTTGAGGATTTATTTATCCAAGAGTAAAATCCAGGAGTAAAAAAAGTAGGGTTCTATTACAGATCTCAACAGT
Source organism: Argya squamiceps (assembly GCA_037834095.1). Lineage (NCBI taxonomy): Eukaryota > Metazoa > Chordata > Aves > Passeriformes > Leiothrichidae > Argya > Argya squamiceps. Next base: position 146,833,831 of record JBBMKD010000102.1, read on the forward strand.
CGGCTCCAAAATTAATACATGTGTCATACTTACCTCATTAAGGAAAACAGATAAACTATTCGCTCCTAGTCTGTCTCTCTCACATATGCTATTTCTTCTTACACGATAACAGGGAATAATCTTATTATGACATTTCAACTGAGAGCCTGCAAATCTCACAATCTCTGGTTACAGAGTGTCAGCAATTAAAAAATGGCATTCAGTTGCTCTGAATATGTTTTACACATGCTGAAAAGAGAATAAAATAATTTACTTGGTTGTAGGAAGTAACTCTATAGGAGTAAAATAAAATAAACAGCCCCTTTCTCAGCACCAACTCTGGACTCTGTCAGAGCTGGTCCTGGGTTGGTACGGCAGCACTCAGGGAAGACAAGGATCAGGAGAATTTCTTTATGGCAGACCTTGTTCTCCATCAGCAAAAGATTTAATTCAGCTTCAAGCCTTCCCTTGGAGCTCAATTAAATCTTCGCAGCCTGAAGCTGATGAACTGCTCCATTTGCCTGAAAGTGTAGCTGTGACAACATCCTTAAAATCTTTACAGCAACTGTTCTTGAAAGAACAGACCATGTCTGGCCTCAGATTACCAGGGGGGATCAGCTGTGGGCCTAATCCCTCTTTTGTACCAGCAGCCAGAGGGCTGAGGCTGCAGAAGCCCCATCACAGGGCTCACCTCACAGTGGCTTGAAAGGGCTGGTACAGAGAAACCCGACTGTGCAGGTTCCTCTGGTCAGGAGCCAAGCTGGAGCTCTTCCAGAGAGCACTGTGCAGAAATCTGGGGCAAGATGGGAGTAAGGAGGAGAATTCTGGGGGAAAGGGCAACAGACCAATCTTGCTACTCTTACCCCAGGCAAATTACTGAGGTGGTTGGTGCTGCGGATTACAGCCAAACCCCTGAATAAAATCAAAACCCCAAATCCCAAACTCCTGCCCTGTCTTCAAAGGACAATGAATCCCACCTTCAAGGTGGAACAACCTCTGCCCATGCCTGACACTGCTTGCAGCCATGCAGCCAGAGGAATGGGAGCAGGAGACATGATGGCAAAGCCACTTAAATAGAATAAATATCGTTAATATGCAAAGGAAATGGTTAGCAGGCTCCAAACAGGAGAGGCGTTCTCGTGTGGTAATTGGGCTTGGCTGCAGCTCACAGCATCACACCCAGCTTGCCTTGCTTACAGAGGCTTTGCTGGTGCAGATATAGTGCCTTCACTGTGCAACACATAACAATACCCCAGGCTCATCATTCAATGGCTGATAAACCCAGCTAAGCAGGACCTTGGAGTGAAATGTTCTGAACATCAGTTGATTTTGCCACTGGCCAATTCATCCAAATGCAAAATTACTGTGTACAATTATTGTACACACAACAGCATTTCATCACTTGAGTTAACAATTAGCACTTTTGGAGGTATTTCTTCACTCCCACCATTAACAATCCTCAGCAAGGATTCAGGAAGGCAGGCAGTGGGTACTGGCACAGTTAGAGAAGGAAACAGGCAGCATTTTTAAGCCAGTTGTCTGGAATGACCCAATAAAACAAAGGAAAGAAGGAGCTAAACTAGAAGGTTTTCCATCCCAAATCTATCCACTGAACCAGACTGTCAGGTCAGAGTTTAACCTTTCAGCAAGGTTTTCCTGTCCCTCTAAATGTTTATAGAAGGAAAGATAAAGACAGGACAACACCAGTGTGGCTACTCTGGCAGTTCTGACTTCTTACATGGCTTCCAGGAGAAACCTCCTCCTTTCAGCTTTTGACAACAAGTTTTAGTTTTGCTGCAGGTGCAGGAGGCTCTTTTTACAGGGAGAGACAGATTTACTGGAGCACAGCGCAGCTCTGACTGCCCCCAGTCTCCTTTCCCAATCCTGCAGTCCTGAGTCCCATCTGTATGGGATGCAGCTGTAAGGCCTGCAAGGCTTCCTGAGCTTGGCAGGTAGTGCCAAAAATAAAGATAAAAAGGTAACAACACATTAGTCACCCATTTGTGTAAGAAGCCACTATTACTGTAAATGTAAATTGAGGGATGAGAGGCTGGGAAGCAGCTCTGCAGAAAGAGACTTGGGCTGGTGGCAAATTGAATGTGAGTCAGCAGTGAGTCCTGGCAGCCAAAAAGGTCCTTCGTGGACAGGGGGGTCAGTCATGGAACAGGTTTCCCAGAGAAGTGGTAATGGCACCAACCTAGTTCAAGGAGTGTCTGGACAATGACCTTTCTCATATGGTTCAGTTTTTGATAGTCCCGAGAGGAGCAAGGAGTTGGAATCAATGGCCTTTATGAGTCCTTTCATAATTGAAATAGTCTTGAGTTTATTCTAAGAATCTGTGTCAGTGCAGGTACTTCTAGGACTACTGATCCCATGTGTGGGACTGCTTCCTACTGAGAACTTGGGGTGGAAGATAGAATATGACTCGCTGATACTCCTAATTCAAAGAGCAAACTGCAAGATTGGTTTCAATTTCAAACATATCATAATTTTCACCTAACATTGTAGTAGCACCCTTACTAGAAGGAAAAAAAAAAGAAAAAGAAAAATATCAAGCCTCTTTGTTTGTCTTTGCTAGGATTCACTATTTAATTTCCTCTTCCCACCAAACATCATTTTGCTGAAGATACTAAAAACTGTCTCTTATGATTATGATAAAGTAGTGGCACTTCTGAATAGTCAAATCAAAGGAGAAGAAGAAGAGAAATGAATCTGTTGATGAAAAATTGAATGATTCAGACAAGGGAATTGATTATTTAAGTCAATTCCATCAGAATGTGAATGTCACTGTTGTTCTTCAATTTTGCTTTCTTTTATTGAAAACTTATTGTCTATAAAGCAAAAAAAAAAAATCTTTATCCTAACAAAATATCAATCAAGACTTAATTCTGCATCATTCCTGTGGAATTCTTTGGTCATTTTGAACAATTTTTTTACTACATACTTAAAAGAAGTATTTCAGCATATATTTTCTCATGATTCTTACACTAAAACCTCCTTGAGTTAGAAGAGTGTATCTATCTAAAACACGTATTTTTCACAGTGCTTTATGCTTTTTACAGTCTTTGAGATGAAAAGTATTAAAGCATCATTTTCTTATCGTGTTTTATTAAACATCTTTTAGCCAGAATAAAACATGATTTGTATTTACATATTCAGTGAAGTACAAGAGTTGGGGATTTCTTTCACAGTCATTACACAGGCCAAGTTTAACTAGGTACTTGCTAATGAACAACACTTTTTGAAGGTAATATATTATCATGAATGAGATCCATGTATACTGAAAAGGTTTAACTTGGTATCATTGTCCTTTTAATCTAACATAGCATTGCTGATTATGATATTTGGATGACTTCACCACAATCTATTTATTTCTTGTTTACACATCACTGCCTGAAAGTCTGCTAATTTTTTATCATTTACCAAAAATTTAGAAAATATACTTTAAAGAAGAAAAAGCAAGGCACTCCAACTCCATCCCCACTGAGCTCCATGGTTACAGAGAAGGAGGTGGGTAAGAAATGCCAGACCAGCCAATTTCAGATCAGTTCTGCTCCAGTAGATGTTTTCCTGCAACAGATGTCCAAGCCTCTCTGATGTCCACCAGTATTATCCTGCTGTCCAGTAGCTGCAGTGACCCCAGGGCACAGCCTTCAGGGGGCTGAACTGACATCAAAAGTAGTGGCTGAAGAACATGCTCCAGCACTCAAAATTCCTCCATAACTCCCACTGATTAGAAATACATCATGTGTCTACCCTTTCTTCTCATGCTGATAGAGAACCTCCCAGGAGCATCTTGGAGATTTGGCTTGGGTGGCACGCACAGCACGGAGCTCCACCAGAAAAATATCTGCTTGCCACATGGAATATGCAAGTGTCCTGAGAACATTTTCACTGACAGGGTTACTCATCACAGCTTGAGCTCGGGCTCCCCAGATGGTCTCACACTGGCTCCCACTCTGCCTCAGATTTGGATTAAATAAATTTACTATCAAGTGAAGAAACTCCTCACTGGACAAGAAGAAACCACCCCAAATGCTACTCCCTGCCCATTAAAAGCATTTAAGTGACTTAAATCACATTGGGTGAGAGATTTCAAGCCTGTGCTCAAGCAGGACAAGTACAGTCAGCCTGCATAAAATGGAGAGGGAAATACCAGAAAATAAACCTTGATAAGTACACAGTCCATTGTAAACATCTAGCCCAGGTGCCAAAAACAAATGCAATAGAGCATCCATCAGTCTGTGCATGTCCCAGCTGAATACATAACACATTAAAAAGGAGGGAAGACTGTGTCTACGGCAAAGCAAATAGAAGCTGAGAAAGGAAAATGCCACCATTCTGAAATGGGAGCTCTTTACAAATAAATTGACACCCCCACAGCTCCCCAGCTACACTTTGCTTTCTGTTCACTGACATACCATGACTTGGCCAAGGCCCTGCTGACAACATAAAGATTTCTCTCTTCTCCTTCATCTCAGCAAGGCCAATGACTCCATCTAAATGTCACTCTAATGTTAACAAACACAGTAACACAGGCTTGGGAAATGAGGTCTGACAACAGATTAGCAGCTCCTCCTATAATCCTTCACATGAAACCCGTGTAATTTGAAGACCCCCTACAAAACACCAGTTTAAGTGGCTGTATCATCCCTCTCCTCCACAGCACCCACTGGCTTGCCCTAAAAAACCCCTCAAAGCTGACCCTACAGTCCCCACTGCAGTGTAAATGATATTGCTATTCTCTGCAGCTCACTTTTCTTTACCAAAATAACCCACCCTTTTGGGGAAGAAGGGAAGAGGAGTGGGATGGTAGGAGCAATTGATCCAAAATTCCCCAGCAAAACCAGAAGAAAAACACAGGCTTAATCAATCACATCCCTCAAACCTGCAGAAATCCTAACAACCCAGCCAGAAATAAGCGTTACCTAGAAACATGAGAATGCACTCTTAAGAAGTGGGAGTTTGGTTTGGCCAGGAATGCAGAGTTAATAGGAACATCCAACAGGAGGATGCACAAAAGGACTAAGCACAAATGTCCCTCCTGCCTTCTACACCCTCCCTCCAGTGATGGCTTGTACTGAACTAGGCAGCCTAATTGACAACTGTCTGTACACTCTCAGCCACTGGCAAATCTCTTTTAACCTGAAGCTTTGCCTACAAAAGCCAACACCAAAAATAGAGCAGACAAAATTGTTTAAGATACAGTTTGAGGGGTTTTATTTCCTTTACTGTTTTGTGTTTGGGTTTTTGTTTGGTTGGGTTTTTTCCTGTTATCCCAGAGTCCACAGATTTAACAACTGGTTGACCAGAGAGAACCTGGGGCTGCAGGGTTTTTTTTGCATTGGAGGTGGTAATGGACACCTTATTCTGCAAATAAAACTCAAAATAATCCACAAAAGAAAATTCTACAAAGCACCCATAGAAAGGGAAATGGAGGAGGAGGCACATTTGTGTTGAAGATCAAAAAATCTTTGCTTACCTATCACTTTATTGGGGAGAGAAAGACAGGGGAAAGACGTGGAAAAAATAAGCAAAGAGGTTTTGAGAGGCTGCCAGTGCGGGCAGGGAGCGGGATGAGGGCACGGAGCGGGATGAGGGCACGGAGCAGGATTAGGGGCACGGAGCGGATTAGGGGCATGGAGCGGGATGCCGGCACGGAGCGGGATGAGGGCACGGAGCGGGATGAGGGCACGGAGCGGGATGCCGGCATGGAGCGGGATGAGAGCACGGAGCGGGATAAGGGCAAGGAGCGGGATGCCGGCATGAAACGGG
>JBBMKD010000102.1:146839684-146857822 GCA_037834095.1 Argya squamiceps
GAGGGCACGGAGCGGGATTAGGGGCACGGAGTGGGATGCCGGCACGGAGCGGGATGCCGGCACGCAGCGGGATGCGGGCAGGGAGCGGGATGCCGGCATGCCTCTGGGGGGAGCTCGGGAACCGCGGTTCCCCCCCCCCACGGGGCCGTGTCCACCTCGCCGTCTCTGCTGTGAAATTAGGAAAGGTGGGGAACGCAGCTTTCTGCCCCCTTTGTCTATTTTTCGATTAAAAAAAAAAAAAAAAAAAAAAAAAGCCGTCTTACCCTGGAAATTCAGTTCGCAAATGAAGGTATCTCCTTGACATAAATAGAAAAAGGAGGGCTGAGCAAACCCCATTCAGCCCCTACAATGTTGCTCTCAACAACAGGGTGTCTTTTGGGTCGTACCAGTTGTGCCTGTGATTAAGATCATGCACACGAGGACTAAGGCACCCCAAGGCATCCCAAGGCACCCCAAGCACTGTCATGAGGACCAGCAGTGACACTGAAGTTGGTGGCACATTATCCACCAGCTCCTGTGTCATCTCTCAGAGCCTCAGGAATTTTGAACGGCTTCTGAATTAATCAATCTCAAAGTCTTCTTCTCTCATCACTCAGCACCCATCCCATCTAATTCCATCAGAATTGTCACTAGAGGAGCGTGTTCATTTGCCTCAGTGATACAAAGTTCCTTGAACACCTCTTGCTCAGAAAAGTCTACAGGGAATGTGCATTAAGCATCCCCTCACCAAAGGGGAGAGGCAAATCTGTGACTCTACTATCCCCAAAGTCCTTGCCAATCTGTGGGATTTAACTCTGATGGTCCTCGATGTTAGTTAAGCTGAGTTTGGGAAAAGCCATGCTTCCCAAAAGCAGAGGAAAACAGGAGGTAGTCAGCCAGCATGTTCCACTTCAGTCTCAGCTACAGACGTGGCTTTTGGTTCCAGAAGTCCCCCATTCATTGTGGCACTTTCTGATGTAATAACATCACTCTTGCACTCACACTTTCATCAGGAAAGGCAAAATTAGAAACTTAAATCACTGATGAAATATAACCAGCATGAATGTCCTGGTGAAAAAATGAGAGGCAAAATGCTCACTTGTGATTGTTTTTCCAGAGTGCTCCCTGGCCCAGAAAGGGAGGATAACAAATTGAATGAGATAAGGAACTCCAAAGAAAGGCACGAGAAATTATTTCAGTGTTGGAGAGAACTGGCTAACAAGGGGAGATTAAATCAGCCAATTACAAATATTCTTGGACTAAATATAACTTATGCTGAGGACTTTATAGCAGCCTCTGAATATTGGAAAGATGCAAACATTTTACTAGAGACAGTAAAACTACCAAGAACTGATGGAATTTATGAAATACCAAAGGCCAGCTAAAAATTAGGAGCTGTCTCCCAACTCTGGGTTTATGCATGAACGGAACAGTCTGTCGAGGAAAGAGATCTTTCCCAGAAAAAGCAAAGATTTAATTTAATGAAAACGTATTCTCCAGGAACAGTCTGACATCTGCGAGGATTCAGCTGGAATCAGCGCAGGAACCTTCAGACTTGGGCGTGCAGCTTCACACTAACTGCTTAACATAGCATGTTTGCAAATTGTAATGCTGCTGTTACAACTGATACTGTGCAATTTTTCAGCAGCTCTGCACTAAGGGAGGAAAAAAAAACCATCGCTCCAGCTACAAAAGGAAGCATCAGTGACGAATGACTCGCTGAAGGCTTTTCATTCTTTTTTTTTCTAATATTCATCCAGATGGATTCACAGTCCCTTTCTCTTGCCCCTATGATCCACTGGAAGGGAAAGGGCTGGAGACAGTCATTAGGGGTCTGAAAAGTCTCATGGCTGGTAAGGAGGCAGCTTTGCAGAAAAGGATCTGGGGTCCTGGTGGACTGCAAGCTGACTAGGAGGCAGCAGTGTGCCCATACAGCAGCAAGGGTTAACCACACCAGTTGCATTAGTGAGAGCATAAGGGGAAGGTCAAGAGAAGGGAGAGCTGTGTACCCAGAGGTGCTCTGCAAAACGGGAGGCAAAAGTGACAAGTTGCAGACAGAGAAACTCAGGTTTAAGGATCAAATAAATGCTTCACGATGCTTTAGGATGCTTTACAACAAACACTTGACAAGGGCAGAGGAGCTGGGCCATCTCAGCTGGGTGAAAATCTGCCTTGGAGATGATCAAAACACAACTGGATAAGGCTCCAATCTAACTCAGGACTTGGGCTAATTGGAGGAGAGGCTTGGACTGATGCCCAACAGAGGAACCTTCTGTCTTAAGCCATTCTGTGGTTCTACATAAGGAACTTACTCAAACCAAAACAGAGCAAAATCAGGAGCAAGTGCACTTAGAAGCACAAAATGGATTTAGAACTGCATCAGAAACAACCCTAAGAAATCATTCTCCTTCCCCTCCCCATGAGACTGTTAAAGACCCCAATATCCACCCAAAATCTCAGAGGTACAAATGGAAATCTAATGCCACCTTTGCACGCTCACCTTTGAGAATCACTCTCTGAGCTGCTGCCTTCAGGACACAGCACTTCCCAGCCTAAGGATTCTGTGTTGTACAAGTGGGAATTCCACAGACATACATACGAGAACTTTCCTTCTTCTTCATCACAAAACAGGCACAGAGGCATCAGCTTCCTACCACAGTAATCTTTAAAAATGAGTGCAGGAACCAGGAAAAAGCAGGTAAGTCAACAGTTATGACCATGTCAAAGTCAAAAAACAATTCCTTTCTCAAGCTGGCATGTGCCCAAATTCTTCTGATTTTGTTCAGAGGGACAGGTTTTTATTGTCCTTAGCAGAGTAAGGTCACTGTGGAGTGGGGAGACTGAACCAGGATCTAAGCTGGCTCACATATCACCAAAAAAGATGTTTCCCATGTGCTGATTGCAGGATATTACTGGAGGCAACAGTTGTGGGGGAGAAAACACTGCTTTATTTCCAGAACCCAGCTAAGTTTATGTGGTTGGCAGTAGGGAAAAATAGTATCACCACTGTTGCCTTGAAAACAGAGCAAACTCAGTCTAGAAGTCATTGAGGGGGAATAAACTTAGAGTCCCAAGATGCCTTTTATAGAAGCACTTTATCATGGATAAACATACTTTGGAATGAGGCACTTTTCCCACTCCACCTTCTTTGTGTCGATGTTATGTTTCTACCGGGAATAAGGAGCTTCTCGTGGCTTGTTTTTTTTTTTGTTTTTGGTCAGTTAGAGAAGAACCAGCTTTTGCTGACTGCCCTCATCCCTACCTCATCAGGGACATTTCTGGAGTCCTTATGGCTTGAAAGCCAACTAAGAGTAAATGACTCCATATCATAACCTGGTCCCAACCTATCAGAGAGATGAACTGTCAGGCTCGTTCGAGTTGGCTGAGTCACAACATCATTGCTTTCATCTTTGTGATGAATATCAGGGATAAAAGAAAAAGCACTACAGTTACATTATTCCTGCTCACAGAATATTGGAAAATGTATTAAATTACTTCGCACTGGCTGAAACAGAGTACTTGGCTCCCTGGAGTTTTTTGTAATGAAGTTCCTACTTCAATAGCCATGGGTATGTTCTGGGGGAGCCCTAATCTGCTCATCAGGTCCCACCTGCCAGCTGCCTCCCCCCGTGTCCACCATCCCTGCCACTGGATCCACAGCTTTTAAAACAATTTCTTAGGCTCCTTTCAGAATTGCCCTGGATTACAAGTGGTCATAAAAGGCAACTGCCTCGAGCAGATGTAATAATGATACAGATATTCAGATTACCTTCTGGGGCTGCCCAGCAGTAACAACTCTTCCAAGAGCAGTCACTGTCCTGCCAAAACACATCTAAAACAAATTTGTGGAGACAGACCTATTTCCATCACCTGAGCTGTACAAGGCATTCACTCTTTTCCCTTTCTCTCTGTTTGCTTAGATTTTACCAAAGAATGCAGAACTCAGGGTGCACTTCTGAATTCCCACTGCATTTTCAGGCATATATTAATATGCCTGAAACTTTGCTTGTTTTAGCAACAAAATTGACTGCACTGGGATTGTACTTAACTTTAGCTCTAGAAAGAGTTGCTGCTTCTCCAGGGAGACACACAGGACACACAGCTGAATTCCCTTGCAGCAACAAGGACAGATATTGAATATACAGCCATTTCACAAGATTTTTTAGTTAAACTCTCAGTTCAGTCCTTGCTCCCCTGCTTAGGAACACACCACATTTGTCATAGAGCATTCCTTTGGACCAGGATGAAATATCAGGCTGAAAAGCACCATCATCAGATTGAATCCCATTCACAAAGGGCTTGATCCCACCATTAAGCTTCCAAAACCACTATTTCCTTCCCTATCCTTTGAACATGTTCCTCACTTTGCATCTTACAGAGCCATTAGCAGAGTGATAACATGAATCCCACCCAAGTCTATCTTTACTATCAGACTAGTCCCTCCATTCCTGTTGTCTTTGGAGCAATGACAGGTACAAAGAAGAACCATGCCAGAAAAAGAGACTGATATGAAAACCAAGAGAAACTCATGCAAACACCATCAGAACTGTGCTGTGAAATCCAAGCAGCCACATTCTGCCACAGTCCTATTAAACCACTGCCATGGTCTTCATTACTCAGGAATAATTTCAGAGGCAGGAAAAGCATTCTCCTATGGTAGGATTAAATACTCTCAGTTGTCTGTGAAACCTGAAGCCCAAGTTTTTCTGGGAATATTATGAATGTCTCAGGCTAGTGGTCAATTTTAGAAGCTATTGTATAGTTCAAGCAAACATTAACTGGCACTTATTTATAGCCACCACTGTTCACCTACTATTTGCTATATTAACCTTTCAGCATCAGAGCCCAGGTGGAAATTCTATGAAATTCATGCAATATAGGCTAAGGATCAAAAAGGCAGATTGGGACAGTGGAGGGTTGGGAGTGTTAGAAAGCAGTTAGCTTGACATATAGTAATAAATAAATAAATAAATAAATAAATAAAGGAGATATACATGGGCAATGAGTCTAATTAGTGAGTGCTACAGCAAGAAAAAACAGCCTGCAGATCACAAGGCTACTTTTTTTCCAAGATTGGCTCAGACCACTCTACAGCTCCTGGTCTACAAACCACAGATTCTTTCCTTTGTGCTTTGTTCAGTAGCTTGATTTTTATGCTGTTTTATTCTTGACCCACAAGCCAGCATAAAGAATAACTGACAATAAGCTATCTTTTTGATTATTCTGTTGTATGAGCTGGAGACACTATTAAAAAAAATGCCATTTATGGCCTGTTTGTGGCCACATGAGACACCAGACATTTCTCTGATGCAGGAAAGATTCCACCATGCTCTCATGCAGAAGACCAGCATTACTGCCTAGCACATCATGGGGCATTTCTGGTTCTACCTGATACCAATCAGCTGCACTATTCCACACCAGCTGCTTCCTCACAGCTCAAAGCACTTTGTAGTGTAAGCACTAACACAGTAGAGCAATAACTTGAGATGATAACTTAGGTTGCTGCTCTTTCTTAAGTGTCTGGATTTTTACAGGCTGTCTGCCTTAATTCTCTCTTTCCCATTAAAACCTCTTTGGGGAGAATGAACATGAATCTGTAAAAGAAAAAAAAATCCAGGAATTTGGAGAACAATAACAGGTGCATAGAGAAATTGAAATAACACATTAGTTCACTGGATTTGAGTTGGGCTTTTAAATCCCCAGCCAAGCATCTATATATTATGTGCTCCAAAAATGCAGCAAAAGACAAGGAAAGGATTCATTCTGAGAGCAGACTGCACATGCAGGGGAAGGAGGCACTAATAACTATCACTTGTAGGAAACTGAGACCTGGTCAAATCAAGAGTAGAAGCAGACTGGTCCTGGGGCACCAAGTATAGCAATGTACACACTTTTTGTCAAGTTTACAGAGTAAAACTCAAAACCTTTTCTCAGGGGCTTGGACAATGTGGTTGCCATGACTGTCACAGTATTTTATTCAAATTTTAGAATTCCAGCATCAGTTCAGGGAACAAAAAACATCAAAGGCTTCCTCCTCATCTGATCACCATTCCATATCCCTGCTCCCTCCCTTCTCCTCTCTCTTGCTGGATCCTTGCTGATAGAATGGCTCATTTTTAACAGCAAACAGAGAAAATGCTCATTCCTCACCTTCTCCTGCTCCAAGTAACTTCTAATTATGATCCTGGGGATGCCTAATGTGTGTTAGGTGTTGAGCTGATAAAACAGCGTTGGCTTGGCTCTGCATGCTGCCAAACTGCAGCTGTTGTGACTGGAAAAGCTCAAAAATTCATGAAAAATCAAGGAAAAAGAAATGAAACAGCAGAGGCACCCAAAGAGTGCAGGTAAACTTACCTGAACACCAAAGAGAGCTAGCCCCAAACAGGGAGACACATCTCCTACAACTCAAACCAGCAACAGCAAGAACACGTTGATTTGTCTTTAGGGCAGATGGGAGCTGGGAAAGGGAAGTTGTTGGGACACCCTCATTTTCCTGGGGTATTATGTGCCCCAGTTCTGGACCCAAGCTCCCAGAGAGTTGTGCCACATGTTCCAGACCTACTCAAGCCCCAGGGCTGAATGAATATTGAATTTGATTGTGCTGTTCCACCCACAGTATCTCCAAATCTAGAAGAGCAAGTACACGCCCCACCCATGTCCTCAATGAGTCCTGTAACCAATGTCTTCCCTAAAGAGCCTCTTTTCCCTTTACATTTCCATTGCAGCTGGCCATGTGCCACGAGAGGGAAAAGCAGCACAGGCAGCAGCACACCGAGGCAGCCCAGAGCCTGTGACAAATCACTGCAGAAGCAACACAGCCCTGAGATGCCAGTCAGCTCTGCCATCTCCAGACAAAAGCAACAAGGAAGACAAGCACTGAGATATTTCCATTCCCTTTTTGAGTTTGCCCTGAGCACTGCAGACTTCTCACAGACTCACAGAGATTGTTCTCTGTCTTATCAGCAACAGGACTCATCTTTCCAAGCTAGTCAGCCTGGTGTGCCTTTTTCAACAATAACACCACTAAAGCAATTAACATTTCCTCTTTAAGTTTTTGAGGTAAAAGCACTCAGCCTGAAGAGTGTGGCTGCCATCAGAAAGGGCTGTTGTGCTTCTCATGGGGCAAAGAGGATCCTTAAAGTAGCTGAATCCAGGCAGGCAAAGCAAAAGCCTTGTAAGTAACTCACACAATGAGGTTTGGAAGGCAGCACATAAACAGGACCAGATTGAGGATCCTGGCAATGGACAGCCTAAAAAAAAGGTGAAAGGGGCCAGCAATGAGCCAGGGATTTTCCACCCAGGAGCTGAAAAGGAAATAGTAAAGTCCAGGCAGTACAAATTAACTATCTATTTTTGAGCTGCTAAATTTGTTGCAAGCCCTGAAGCTTTTTGCCTGTAACAAAACAGAGCCAGGCACAAAAAAGGTGGAGAAGCACTGAGCTACAACACCCCCGATGAATTCCAGGGTCCTGATACATTTGGCAGAGGCCCCAGGAGAGGTGTGTGTCAGCACATCCAGGACAGCAGCCATGCCATGGTCCTGTCAGGAGACACTGCTGTGTCTTCTAGCTGGCCTCTTTTCAGCACAATGAAAAGATGATGCCACATGCCAGGCAAAACCAGTCATGTGGATGGCTAAAAGTGTCTAACACATGGGGATCACGTGGAGTGAGATGCAAAGGAGCAGCTACACTGGGGAGAAGCAAGAACACAGCCAAGCCTACCGTCCATGTGCAGGGCTGACAGTGCCCCAGCCCAGAAGACACACAATGGAACATGAGGGACTCTCCATCTCTGCAGAAGAGGCTAAGGTGGGATCACAGGAGGAATAGATAAAGAGCCCTTGGCACGAGCCTTGGAGGGGGGCTGGGTGAGAGGGTGACTTTGAGCAATGTGAAAACCTGTCTGCCAGAAGTTGGACTGAGATCCACCAACTCATTCCACACAGCTTCCCAAACAGACACACTTCCTTTTCTTAGAAGCACAGATGCCTATATATATTTAAATCACTGCTCTAGTCAGGGGTTGTACTAGCTGTAAATTTTGAAACTGGGGGGAGGGGAAAGGCATTAAAGATTCCAGTATGTAATTTTCTCTTTTTTCTCTTATTAGATTATACCCTTGTTTAAGAACTAACTGTTCTTTTACTTGGTGTCCTTTTGGCAACCATCTCTACCTAGCAAGACGTGGGTGTGTGCACTCCCCCAAGTTCCCCTGTACTTGCATAGCAAGTTCAGATGAAATACAGCACAGAAATTGTACTCCTGCAGTCCAGGAGCAGGAGTATTTAGAGCAATTAATCACTAAAATGAAGAAAAAGCAATGACTGGCACTGTAAAGGAAGAGAAAAAAAATGTCAACTTAGAGCACTACTGAAACGTGCTCAAAATACACAATCCTGGGAGGAAGCAGCACGTCTGCCTCAGCATTGCACTGACAGCAGCTGAACATCACAGGCACTTTGGAGTTGTGCTGCTCACAATCAAAATTCTTCTCCGGGGCGGTGCAGCCACGAGAGCGGATTTGGCCGGTTCCTTCTTCCCCAAGGTAATTCAGCTCTCTCCGATCACACAAGAAACAGTGACAACATTTTAGTGCTCCCTGAGCATGGTTTAACCTAGAGAACAGCTCCAGAAAGGTTTGCATGGTCCTGGCCCAGGCCAAAGACAGAAGCATCAGCATGTCTGCCACATACTGCAGCAGCAGTTTCCCTCCTTTGAGATCTGTTTTGAAACACCCAGAGCTGGAAGGTGTCCACAAATTCAGGTGAAGTCATTAAGAAACCTCTGAGGTTGGAAAATTAAGATTGCAGATAATTGATCGATGGCTTTAATGACACAGGTCTAGCATTTCTACATTATCTAATCCTGCTGAGGTTTAACTGTTCCCACAGCCAAATACCTCTACAGGTCAGAACAGCATGAAGAGTTTTATGACTCTCCCATCAGAGTTTTAACCCCAAAGTTTGCTGAAGTGTTGGTAATCATTAAAAAGAGCTGTGCTACTAATGAGGCTGATGCTATAACCAGTGCAGAGAGCACACAAAACCTGTAGGTTCAGGCAAAACAGTGCTGGGATGCTTCAATCCTGCCTGTATTGGAAGTTTGTGAGCTATGTGAACCTCTTGTGTTGTATGAGACCATAATACAGATAGCTGTGCAGTGCAAATAGCCTGGGGACATATGGTAGTGTGTATCTCTGGAGGCTTAAAAAATAAAACACATAGCTTCAGACCCTTTCAGAAAGGACAGTGCATCCTGCACCCAGATCCCTACAATCATACAAGGCATAAAGAAAACTCTCAGCCAAGTCCAATTACCACCAGCATCCCAGGGAAGGTCAATCAAGGTGTGACCAAACTGCATCTGCATTGACTGGGATGTTTTATACCTGCAGGCTACTCCGTTCTGGGGGGGATGTCTTTTTAAAGAAAAAACTTTAAAGCAAACCAAGGCCAAGATTTCTATTCTGAGCAGCACAAAACCTCAAGAACTTTGCCCTTTCCTCTCTACTAATTTCTCAATTTCCCACATCTTCAAGCTCTTCATGACCACACAACCCTATCCCATCTTTCCCAGTTCTCTTTTCTCATCACCCACTTCCCCATCTGCAATGCCATTTGTGCCAGCTGTGACTACAATTCTTTGGCTTCTTCAAACACATCTCCAGGCATTTCTCCTCACAGCATCTTGGATGCAAAACATGTCCCTGAACTAACCCACAAGCCCAGTATCTTTCTTGGGATAAATTCTTCATCTGATCAGTGATGGTGGCAACTAAGAGCAATTAGCAGAATATAACTGTTATTATTTTCTTCTCCCTTCATCCTACTACTTGTTACATTCATTTGTGACCTGTCTCAAAGCAACAGAAATTTCTCTAAAGCATAGACTTACTCCTGTGTTTTAGAGGTATTCATCAAGTGAAAATCAATGTGGGTCAGTACCTCATGAGTCAGCAGGAAGAAAGAGCAGCTTTAATGTCTATGTACAAGAGACAATAGCTTTCATTAATACTCCACATGGTCACTTACTTCCTCAGGTGTAATGGGAGAGAAAAATCTTCCAAGGGATGTTTGTGTGACACATAGCTGAAGAAATGGATTACCAAAGGATTTGGAGTTACCAGGCACCTGTACTCCTTTTTTTATAAACTGTCCTGAAAGGCATATTTTTCTCATGTTTTTCAAGGACTTCTCACTCTAACCAACCTGTTTTCTAAACCCATATTTGGCAGGTATCAGGTCCCTTGGCTTGAGAAGCAGCCTCCTAAGTGCAAAAGCTACTTTTGAAAATGGAGCTTTAGTTCTGTGGTCTTCTAGACACTTTTTTGAAATTACTCTGAATTTCATGCTGGTACAGAGCCCAGTGCAGCAGGGCTTGAATCCAAGGACAGGACCAATCATCATGACTGGCTCTCAGTTTCAATGAGTGGCAAATCAGAAGAAAACTGACATCAAATCCAATTGCACATATAGCTGTGCTATTGTCACTGCCAAGTGGTGAGGTACATGATTCAGCACATAGAAGTTCACCTTCTTCCCAGGTGGGTCTTACAGTCTGTGCTGAATGTGAACCACACCAGCAGCAACCCACTTCAGAGGGCTAAATCTAGCAGAGGAATGTCTGCAGCAGGTTGTGGTTTTGGAGTGCAGGTGCACTCTGGCATCTGGAAGACTTAAGAAGAGAGCACACAGACACAAAGGACAAGGTTTCATGTAAGGTGGGCACCTTCACTGAGTTCCCCATGTCAGTGGCCCCCAATCTTTTTGCAGGAATCATCAGTGATGCCAAATTTGGTGTCACTGTCTTACCTTTCCCATCCCATGTTAAACTCCAGTCCATTGCATCACTGCTTCCACGCTCTTTCCTGAAACTCCTGTGTTGAAGGAGTCTCACAGCTCAAGCTCAGCTGAAATGAGTGATGGGTGAAAAAGAGGTGGCACTACACACACAGCAGGGTGACAGCTTCTGCCCTGACACACCCTGCCATCATTGTTGTCAGGGCATGGCCACCAGTCAAACTGCAACAGCTGGCCCCTGACTCCTATTCCTCTTGCACTGGGACCAAAGGAGAACCAGCAGCCAAAACTCCACCACCTTCATAATCCTGAGTGCTGTCAGCTCTCTGCCAGGCCCTGGTGCCCAACAAAGCCCCCAGACACCTGGAGGCCTGAGCCTTGTGACTGTGCTCAGCTCCAGTCTTGCCAAACAAATGCCAAGTCCCTCATACACTAGCCATGACTACCTCCTTATGCCCAAACATTCTCAACAAATTTTCCCAAATGAAGGTCTTGCAGTCTCAGTGAAGTGGCATCTTCTAACAAAAATACCTCACCCCCAGACCTCCATTCAACTGTGAAAAGCAGCTTTACTGATTTCAAAATGCATGTACTGTTGTCCAGCTGGATATATAAAGCAGGCTGATCTGGGAACACAATTTTGCCCCTTGCTAGGACACATATTTCAGATTGGTAAGTGGACTCAGTCATCAGTCCATTCCCCCTGGCCCCTGCTTTGTTTTTTCTAGTTATTTTAATCCTCCACTTCAGTACAACAAAGGAAGAGAGTGGAAATTTTCCACTAACCCAGTGTCTGGTCCTGAGCTTGAAGTCTTCAGAGTGACATGAAGACTGGAGGATGCTTTGCAGCTGAACAGAGATCTCTGTTCAAGCAAAGGTTGGTCCTTCATTAGAGCAGCCCACGGGTGAAATGAAAGTGTGGTGACATTAGTGAACACCCTACTAGAAGCAAAGAAAAGACTGCAGACCCACAGATGAGTCACAAAATCTGTCTGTTCCAGTGCTCTAATTACATTGCTCATCCAAGAAAAGCCTCTTTTGGAGCCATTAGGTCAGAATCTGTTCTCCCCTAGCTGTAAATCCCTCATAACTCGGTGAAGTCAATCGATTTGTATTGGTGTAAGCAAAATCAAGCACAGTGCACTTGCACAGCCTTTGATCTTTCTGCCTCTCTCTCTGAACACAAGCTCACAGAATGCCATTAAAGAGACAAGAAACCCAGGCCCCTGGGTCTCATGCATGCTGCAGGCACTCTGAGCAGTGAGATCAACATCAAGCACTGCACAGAGGTGGAATAGAAGGCAGAGGAGAGACAAGAACCTTCTGTGTTCTCTTCAGCATGAAAGGCTGTGGACCTCCCAGAGGGCCTATGGACACTTGTTAAAGGGTTGGAGAACATCACATTAAAAGAAAATAAATTTTCTATCCATCTATTCATCAATCAATCAACCAATCAATCAATGTTTCAACTAACATTATCTTTCTAATAGAAAAGCAAACACAGCTCCTGTGGCTCTCTAGCACACTCAGTGGGCACAGGTTTGCTGATACTCAGTGCACAGGTTTGCTGATACATGGCACTAAAACTCCAGAAGACCAAAGACCACCAAAACCAAACATTTCTCCCTCAGGAAATCACCTGAATGTAGGATTCCAAGCAATGGTCCATTTTGTCCTAATAGTTGCTTCCAGCTTCTTCCTCTTCTTCAAAGTCTCTACCAATGTCCTGTGCAGGAAATCTTGCCACCCTCTCCTTGGCAAAGAGCTCTGCACTGTGAATGGAAGCAAAAGTCACCATCCAAAAGACACAGGATGTTCCCTCAATATTAAAGCGTATTAGACAGGCAACCAAAGAATGACAGTGGATCACAGGAGCATTTCCTCCTGTTAAATCTCGCACAGTTTCTACTGAGATGTGCTCCTCTGGTTAGGAAGAGGAGCACATCAACCACTTGTTTAGTCTGCATACTCAACTCTTGCTTCCTGGATAAATAAGAGATAAATAAGAGTACCAAGTTCTCAAGGGAACAGGAGGAGAGGAAATGCTTACAGCAGCCAAGAGCAGCTTGGCTTGAAGGAATTCAATAGGGAAGCCCACAAGAATAGCTTGAATACTACTGATTGTGCTGGAAGACATGAAGAGTAAAGGAAGGCCATGAGGCAAAGGCTGGAAAGCATTAGGATATTTCTCTCTCTCGGATTCCCTCCAAGCAGAAGAGCAGCTAAGGAAGAAAAAGCTTTTAGAATGCAGAAAGCTGAAAGGCTGTCCCCTCTTCTTGGACATCCTGAACCTAACATTAATTCTCACAAAGTGATTTCTTTCAGTTAGTGGAGATGACTCAAAAAAAGAGGAGTTTTCAAGGAGTGTTTTCTATTAATGTTGTAACACTAATTAATATATATTAGTTTTGTAAATATATGTACATTTCTTTGACTCAGTTAATGCTCTTTTGGGGGCTTCAAGGGGAAAATCTCTTCTGTTATTTAACATAAATCTCTTCCAGGCCTTCTATCTCAGGCCTTGAATTCAATACACCATCTCCAAGTTCTGAAATTAGGTCCCCTGGGTTCTACACTTTCCACAGCACTGAAATGTGCACAGTATGATGCAGACAAAGACAGAGATATCTGTAATGGCTAATATGGAACTGTATTGATTTTGTTGGTTATATGATGTTTGTTTACTTTTTAAGCCCTGTTTGAGAACATTTTTTATTCTTTTTGGGCCACTGACATATTTTCCTTTTGCTACAGGAGCTAATATTGATGCTACACCATGTGTGTGTTAATGTTGGGTGAGTAGGAGGAGATGCTTCCTTCAAAATACAGGCTCTCCAGACCACATTCTGCACGCATTTATCTTAGTTTAAAGTCAACAAATACACCAAAACAAGCAAGTTTTGCAGGATTTACAGTGATCAGAATCTGTTCCAGTCTGTCAGGATCCACCATTTTTGTCTGTTGGGAAAGCTGTGGGTGTTCTTTCCCACTCTCTGTTGTTTGAAGGGGGTGGGAACACAATACCACATGGGAATAAAAAAGCAGCTTTACGGTGAACTGATATATGAACAGGAATTAGCAGGGTGGTGGGAAGGGGATGAATCAGCCAGTCC
Source organism: Argya squamiceps (assembly GCA_037834095.1). NCBI lineage: Eukaryota > Metazoa > Chordata > Aves > Passeriformes > Leiothrichidae > Argya > Argya squamiceps. The sequence goes on from JBBMKD010000102.1 coordinate 146,853,578, forward strand.
CAGGGAAGACAAAGAAATTTTTCAGACAGTACCCTGGATCTCACCCACTCAGACACAGCATCTTTTCTTGGCCCCTGTGATACATCACTTCTTCCTCTCATAAAAACCTAGTGTTGCAGGATCAAGCAAACCTATGAAAATGGCCTTGCTAGGAGCAAATCAACTGATCCACCCAGCCAGTGATGCACAGTCAGGCCATGAGTGCCAAGTCAGCCCAAGGCATCCAGAATTGCTTCTGTGTAAATGAAGTTCAGACCAACACTGAAGTCTAGAAAATACAAAAACCAACAAAAGTTTGGGCATCTGTACTTCCAGAATTAGGGAAGTGCATTCATTTCAAGCTATGGAACATAGAAAAAATACATGGTCATGATCCCTGAGGTTATTTCAACAGCAGGTATCTATGCCACTCTTATGGTAAAAGACAAACTTGAAGGCCATGGAGTGGGAAACAGATTTTGAAATGCAAAAATAGAGGCTGTACAAAGTCTTAGAGGGTTCTTCTGGAAAAAAAAGTGCATTTGGGCTTAAATCTATGTGGTAAATTATTTGTTCTCCCCCTGGTGCAGGCAAGTAATTCCTCTCACTTTAATGGACAATTTTATGGCTGCTAATAACATTTGTAGCTTAGATAATGACAAGGATAATCAAATCTCATGCTTGAGGGCATAAACTGATTGCTGCAGGGGTTAGCAACAAAATCGCCATTGCCATATACTGCCCAGGTGTATTATGGGATAGATTTCCTTCCTTCAATGTAGAAAGGCACTGGTGTCTGCCAAGATAACAGATTGGATGATTGTCTGTGCTATGGAAATTGCTGGTTTGTATGCATGGGATTTAGGGAAAGAGGAGGAACCTCTTTGTTTCAGCATGACAGAATATGCAACCCAAAATGTCAAGTGATCAGGGGCTGCAAGATGAATATTGATGCCTGTCCTAGCAGAACAGCTCTTTTAAAGCCAAATTCAGCCTTGACCATCACATAGTCCACTGTCAGACACCAAATGTTGCTGTACATTCAACAGAGCATTTAGAAACATCCATTGAGTGCATAATCCCAGAAGCTGAGGGTTGGGAAAAAGCTCAATAATCCATTTGACCTGTTGCAGGGTGCTCAGGTCCTCAGTCCATCACTTAGGGGTTAGTCCACTCAGCAGGCAGCTCCTGTAGAGCAGCTCTCAGCCACCCATTCCCAGGAACACATGGCTGGAGGGGCCTCAAAAGGTAACTGAGCCCATTCAGAACTGAGGCAGGCTGAAGTATACCAAACCTGTGTTTTGGACAATGGTTTAAGCACTTCAGACAAATACCCCACTATTGGCACTCTGGAGGTTCCTTACAGATCATGTTACAGCTGTTTTCACAGCTGGTGATCAACCTACATCTGGGTATGTATGCAGAAAAAACTTACCAATGTCCTCTTTACAACTACCTTTCCCATGTTTGCAGCTGTTATTATTCCCCCCCTTCAAGTATTTGATATAGGCTAAACAACCTCTATCCACTTCACACTGAACACAAGTTAATTTTTCCTTCTGCATTTTGATTTTTCTCATTCTTCATCAAAACACGGTGTGCCCAAAACTGCATTCAGTTTCCAGGCTGAAGCCTTACCACTTTATCAGCATGATGTTGTCGTACTTGCATCTAGTCTAGTTTATATCATTTTTTTATATGTGTCTTTGATATTGTCTTCTTCAGTGTAATTCTGTGCACTTGACTTTATTGAATTACATCATATTGATTCCAGACCATTTCTCCAATCTAACAAAATCGTTTTGTATTCTGCTCCTGGCCTTGCAGTGCTAGCCACCCCTCACAATTAATGTGTGTACTCTCTGTTCTACCAGACAAGCCATTAATGGGAAACTTGAACAGTACCAGCCACAGGACAGAGCCCTGTATGACTGCATATGTTATGTCCATCCAATCCAACAGAAAACCAGTGATAAATATTGCTGCATTTTTTTATCCTATTGTGAAACTATCTGGTGGCAGATTTAGCAGATCTGTGGGTTTGGATTTTCTGCCTCATTTACACCTGCGCAGTGTATGTGTTTTTCACACATGTAATAAGCCCAGTCACTGTCCAACCTCTGGTCCACAGTGTGTGTCCATCCAGACCTTGCACCCACCTTGCAGTTCAACCCAGTCTAGGATTTTCCACTGCAATTATGAGAATTATATTATTATACAATGCAATTATGCTATTATCATGCCACATATGTAATTAATGTCACAACCAACTGATTCCCCCTCCATCAGCTATCTGTTAGAATAAAAATAACTCAGAGAAGTCCAGCATCAGTTACTCAAGAAAAATCTGGGGTTGCTCCAGCTTGTCCCTTTTTATCCCCTAGGTACTTTCACGCTGATTAACAGCTCAGTCAAATATCTTTCTGAAGATCAAATTTAGGTTGACTGAGCATTAACTGCCCGTGTTCTCTCCTGTCCCTTTTGTAAAGATAGGCAGCATGTTTGTTTTTCCCTGCAACAGCCACTGGCAGGGCTGTTCAAACAGCAGCCATAAAAAACTGGTGACACTGCTAACACAGAACTGTTGCTGCTTAGAGAAGAGGTTTGATTCTTATCCCGATATTCAGCTGGAGATAGAATTGTAGGATGCACTGATAATCCCTCAGGGAAGCACAAACCTTCAAAAAAAAAAAAAAAGGACAAGATAAACTTACATAGATCTCAAGAAAGATCCAAGGCAAACTTCAAACAGCCTTTGTGTGTGTAGGGAACCATTAAAAATACAGGACAAGGCCAGTCCGTACCTGGCCGCAAGGCAGGGCAGAATGCAGGGGTCATTCCTGACAGATGCTTGTTCAGCCTGTTCTGCAAGACCTAGCAAAGAAGAGCCCACAGCACCCCCACCAACACACTTCTGTGTTTCACAAGAAACTGCTAGAGAGGTCTTTTTTCTCTTGTGGCCACTCTAATGCTTTCTCACTGTTGTTTAACCCTTCTCCTTATTCACTGTGCCACACTCAAGGTCTTCAGGAATAGATCTGGAGTTTTGATCAGATTTGAAATGCTCCACAGGCTGGATTCTTGTCAAAGAGACCATGGAAATAGCTTTTAAATCCTCATTACCTAACTTGCAGTCAGGTTCCCTCTAGTTAGTCAAATCAGGACCACACATGCCCAAGAGCCAGCAGCTTTCACCATGAAAACTATTGCTGGATACTCAGAGCCAAGCTTGCATCCCATGCCTCTTCCCCTTCAATAACACCAGCCTTTACTGTGACTCATCTTGGGAAAAGAAAAAACGTCTAGAAACTTTTAAGAAGAAATCCATGTTATACCAAAATGCCAGCAGCATACCCACATCATAAGGACACTGGTTTCAAACATCAGACAGCAACAGCAATGAAGCAAGTCTGAGACTTTATGAAAAATTGTCGCTGGTGCCAGTCCAGCAAGTCAAACCAAACCTGAATGCAACTCATACAGCATAAACTATCACAAGTACAGGCCTCCAGAATGAAGATATATAAAAGGGGGTGGATATGTGGGGAGAAAACAAAAAATTAAGCCATTCTGAATCATACCTAGTGCTTTTCACTCATTAAAACAAACTTCTTGGATGTGCAGTACATTCAGTAACTGACTTGTAGCACTGCTAATTTGCCTATGTTAGCCTACACCTCCAGGTATCAGCTCATGCTCTTTCCTCTGACTGCTGGAGTGCACTCATTAAGGCAAACATTGCTACTGAAGTACTAATTGTTTTGAAAAGTGCCCTTTAAATAACAGGCCTTTTACTACTAGGCAGGATGTGTTTTAAGAGCTTGAGCCTTTGCTGCCAAAAGATTGGATGATCATTTATTTGCTTGTCAGAGAAAAATACCAGAAATGAACTAAAAAGCTGATAGGGCATCAGTACAGACTGAACAGCTACCACCTCCTTCCTCTTTTTGGAATCTTCCTTCCCACATGGAACAGCAAAAGAGGGGAGAAACTCCAAAGCAGAGAGGTTGGGAACATCACTGAATTCTCAGTATAGCAGTTGAAAGGACAACTGAAAAGTTCAGGTTGAATCACTGGGATTTCCAGGTGCTTCCAATGGCACAGATCCAGTGTTGCTGTTTTAATTATCAGGTGCCTAGAACCAGCCCCATGTCATTTCTAACACACCTAAGTTACAGTGAAAAAAACCAAAGAAGAGAAGAGAAGAGAAGAGAAGAGAAGAGAAGAGAAGAGAAGAGAAGAGAAGAGAAGAGAAGAGAAGAGAAG
>JBBMKD010000102.1:146857978-146868345 GCA_037834095.1 Argya squamiceps
GAGAAGAGAAGAGAAGAGAAGAGAAGAGAAGAGAAGAGAAGAGAAGAGAAGAGAAGAGAAGAGAAGAGAAGAAAGAAGAGAGGAGAAGAAAGAAGAGAGAAGAGAGAAGAGCCCCCCCACCAGAAAAAAAAAGCAAAAAAAGCAAAAAAAAAGAGCATATTTGGTGTCCAGAAGCAAACAAACAGTAGATCAAGAACTTTTAGAGAGGATATGTCAAAGTTATGGTGGGTAGATAGCTTTAAATGTTGGAAGAGACTTTCACTCCCCAAATGTTGGTCTCCAGACTACGACATCCTAAAATACAGGGTTTTTTTTCCTCTTTGGCAGTCTGGGGCAATCCAGTTTTTTTGAAAGCCTAGTATATGTGATGATCCTGAATAATGCTGAAAGAGCATCCTTCTACTGTTTCTAGTCCTCAGCAAAAAATACAATATTCTTTATCCTGTAAGGAACTCTTGTAAAATTCATGGTTTACTCTGAAAGCCCAAGAACTCCCCAAAGGCCAGAAAAATTGTGAGCAAGCATTGAGACTTCAAGTCACCTCTGCAAGTATGAGGAGTTTTTCTGATGCAAGATTGTAATGGAGAGTTCAATCATCTTTATTTCATGAACAATTTTAAAATATTCTTGATGCAGTATCTTACATGACATAGCCTGCATGCAGAGCCTTATGGTCAGGGCTCCACGTCCTTCCTGGTGCTGGAGTTCATTTTATTGCAGTACAATATTTTACATCTATCTAGAGCAAAGTTAAATTAAGCACCAAACTGCAAATTTTTAGAAATTATTACTGCTGCAAACACTATATGCACTGAGTGAAGTCAGCCTTGTTTCACCATAACAGTTCAAACTGCCAACAATAACAGCAACTGTTCATTAGTTCAAGTAATGGAGATATGTATCTTTGAAACAGGAATATTTGACACCTTTTCCTACTGTGTCTGGCCCTGAGAAGTTCCATATGGGTGAGAAATGCAGCAGAGTGACAAATCAAAACTCGAGTGGTTTAGGTTTATTAGAACATTTAATTTCTGACATGGTTCCCATAGTCTGTGTTGGTTTAAACACAGGAGAACATCCCCTCCAGAGGACATCAAAAGAAAAGAGAGTGGAAAAAATGAAATATTCTGTTTCCACCCAAAACACCCCTGTAATGAGTTAATGGTAGCACGCATCTGAAATTGCTGACATTGCCAATTGTCTTGGGAGTGGATCTCTTATTTCTATCTTCCCTTCAATATATCAAGAATACCCCTGAATTGGGAGTCTATGAGCATTTCCTTAGAGGTAATCTCCTGCACTACACAATTAGAGAGAGCTGCAGCAGGTTTCATTCATCAATCTGTGCCCTCAAGCTCTCTGTGAAATTTTTCTGCCTGAGAAGGAAGGTCCTCTTCTCTGATGGCAGAGAAAGGAGACAATCAGCTTCCCATCAGACACTTTTTAACCCCACTACTTGCCTGCTTTTCATGAAGCTCTTTTTTCCTGCTGGTGCAGGGAATTGAAAGGACAAAGCAGTCAGCTCCCTCCTAATCATCCTAATAAGTAACAAATACATGAGTCCTTAATAGAGAGATTCCTTTCACTGACATGCCCGAATCACCCTCATAATGAAAGCAGTTAAAGAGGTTATTGAACCCTCTAACCAACTGATAACTGCCTAAGCCTCTTGTGGAAATTGGCCAGGTATTAATAAAAAAAAGTCACTGAACTCCTTAAAAAAAAAAAAAAAACTGCTAAGAAACTTCAGGGATTCTTCCCCTGAAACAGAAAATAAATAAGTGCACATTGCACTTAAGAGAAAAAGAAGAATCTCAGTGGATCAGAAGATGATAGATCAGAAGAAGTTGTTAACTGTCTGGAAGTCATGAAAGTAAGGAAAACAAACAAACAGCAAGAAAAGAACCACTCACCACCAAAAAAGATAGAATAAAAGCATCAATATTCTTCCTCAAGATTGCTCAAGTTTGAGGTATGCAGTAGGCATGTAGTTTAGCCTTTCACTTTCAATTAAAAAGATACAAATCACTATAGATGTCAAAGTCACCTTCATTATTAAAAATAAATAAATTTGAAAACTGCTTTTAAAGATATTTTCCACTAGTTGGTTTACTATAGAATATAGCTCCTTGATTTGTAGAATTCTTGTCAAATAATGGCCTGATACAAAACTACTGTGACTCAAAATATTATTTCTGTTACTTATCATAAACTTTGAATCAGGCTTTTATTTATATGTTTGGAGTTTCGAGGGGTTTTTTGGGTTTTTTTTTTGCCAGACATTCCTTTATAGAGCAGGTGTCCATAGACACTCACTTTAATCAAAGGAAGTGCTGTAGCTACAACACCAGCAATATCAATTTTAGTTGTAGCTAATCAAGTCACAGACACCTGGGGGGTCTAGGTAATGTGCTAATCTACCTAAAATCAGTAGATTCCACAGACTATAATCCTGAGAAAGTAACGAATTCAAACTATTTTGCATTGCAGCAGTGTCCATGTGTGAAATTTCTGAAGTAGACCATGGCTTCATTCAAAATAGGAGGAGAATAGGCCTGCTACACACAGCAAACATCTGTTGCAAGTCCACGGTAACCTCTTAGTTCAACTTACAGGCATCAAGGACTCATTAGTTCTGCATGACCAGTAAGTGTCCTTGGTAGCATCTGTTAGGGGGGAAGGGGATATTTCACATGGCCTCCAACTATATCCAGCCAAGGACCTTCAGTAAAATCCATAGCAGGTGGATTCCTGATAGCCTAAAGGGCCTTTGACACAAGACACATAGTAATAACAGAGATAATTAGCCAGAATAGCATATGAACCTTCATGAAATGAAGTTCCAGGTTCTGCTATTACTGCATGTCAGAAGACCTAGGCTGCAGGAGTTTGCCAGTATCACCTTGAACTCCTAATGGATCTCTGCCTTTGGTTCATCTCCATTGTTCAATCTGGCTGTAAATTCATGTCAAGTCGTCTGAAAGAGAAAGAAGTGAGCAGTTTGGCAATTAGAAATAGCTCCCAACCTGAACCTTCAGAAAGTCATTTTCTCTTCTTCTCTCTAAATTGAAGATAATTTTTACACAGAGGTGTTGTGAAGATGAATCACCTAATGTCAGCACAGGATTCTGAATATAAAGTGCTGTGCAACTCCACCTCAAAGCCATGAGAAAGAATTTCAGCATTTATGGGGGAATATGCTCCAACACTGAAGGAACTAAGCACCTCAGTTCAGATGGCATTCAAGGAAACACAATAGCAAATTCAGCTGTCCTTCATGCCAGACCAGCAGCACCTGTCCCAAAACTCATGGTGTCCAACAGGGAAGCTCTCCACTAATCAGTTTTCCTTTGGTCAAACCTCATAGTTGTGAAGCTGTCCCAAGAAAAAGCAAAAGGTTTTTACTATTTTTATTTGAAGCAGGCATAAGCCCATTGCCAACAGCTAAATTTCTGTCTTTATTTTTAGTCACAAAACATCTTTTTTCACTCCCAGTTCTGCCCGGTGAGCTTCTGCTTGCCAGCCTCATATCAGCAGGATCATTTTCTCCTTCAGCTAACTTCTTTCCCAAAACACTCACCACCACCTCCAGCTTCTAACCCTGACTGTGGGTAAACACAGATATTTCTATTCTGACACTTGCAAGGGTACATAAATGGGTTTACAAGATAGAAGAATTATCAATAAGCAAAGACCATAAAGTGGAGAAAATAGAATTTCAAATATTTGGGGTTTTTTTTCTCAAGTAAAACAAGTTAACCCAAGAACTACTAGGTCTCAAGAAATAGGGAAAAAAAAGAAGATTCAGAAAATCATAGAACATACAGCTGATAAAGACTTCAAGAGGTCAGCCAGTCCATCTTCCTCCCCAAAGGCAAAAGCAGCTGCAGTTTATTCATTCCTGGGAGATTTTTGTCTAATCTCTATTTAAAGCAGTCTCCTTAGGCAGTCTCTACCTGCACACAACCATCCTGATGGCAGGGAAGAATTTTCTTCACGGTTAATCTAAATCTCACTTGCTTCAGGTAAAGAAAAAAGTTATGAAGAATTAGGAGGAAGTGAATGAGCACCAAATCCTAAAAAACTACAAGACACTGATTTCTCCAGTGTTGTAACAGTAAGAAAATCTGCAGACATCTCCACCTAGCTCGGTGACCAGAGGTTTCTCAATATTTCCCCAAAACAGTTTTCCAGTTCCTACTATTCTGTTTGCACTGCCAATAAGACATTCTGTGGGAAGTTGCAGCTCAGCATTGTTCTGAGCTGTATTTTTTACTTGTTTATCAGTGATTTCTAAAAAGCTTTTGCTTAAGTGCCTCTAGCAGGAATCTGAGGTATCATTGCAAAACCAGTTTTCAAGAACTCAAAAACTTTTTCCACAAATGTGAGCAAAGTAGCCTCAAAGTCTCCTCTGTTGGCAGAACACTACTCTGGATTTTTTTACAATTTTCATCAGCCAAAGAATATAGTGTGAAACAATCTTGCAGACTATTCTAGTTTTGCAGGGCAGAAAAATCCTACACACAGTCCATCTTAGTGGGGCTTACTGTAGGAGACCTCCGTCTTGCTTGGGAGATACCCCCTGTAGATATTCAGAACCTTATCATTCAGTATTTTCCACTAAAGCTTCAAGTGGCATGTATGAAGAGATTTGTTACTTCAGTGTATCTGCAAGCATTTGTCTCACCAGAAAATCTTGCTCTCTGCTTTTACCTGAGTTTATTAATATTTGATTGTCTTAATCTACCCTGTGCTTGTTTGGTTTTTTAACAATATATGACCTTCGTGGTCCTGGCAAGTCATGAATGCAGTAGTTAATTGACCAAAACATTTGTGTTTTTATTCTTAATCTCTTCCCTTACATGTCTTGTTTTCTTCCTTTCCTTTCTTTCTTTCCATTGCAGGTTGTCCATCTGCCATGATTCCCTACTCAAACCTTTTCAATGGATTGGCTCTAAATATTACCATTCATCAAAAGCCAAGAACAGACTCAAAACACCAGAGGCTAATCTTAAAGGAGGAGCAACAGACAAAATAATTCGCCTGTGATCACCTGTTAGAACACTTCAATCTTTTTCCAACCCAAATTATAAGACATCACTGTACTACCAAGTTGGTGTTTTTACACCCATTTTTACAGAAGGGCAAAATGATTCAGAGAAAGAACACGGAGACTCAACCGCTATCCCAAAATGGATTTAAGCATGTGTTTGCTTAGTTCATTAATGCAGGTTCAAACTCCCTGTCAGGACACCATCTGCCAGAAGTATGAAATGTCCTCATCTGGATGCAGACAGTTCCTGAGTGTTTGGCTACTCAGCAGCCAACCAGCTGTCAATAGGTGGATGTTCTGTTCACCATTACAGGTATTGCATGACATTCTTTAAAAAAGTATTTTATCTGAATAGTTCACTCACTGCTTATAGTAGGCTCAAAAGTGAAAACAAAGGCCTAAAAGCTAGAAAAAGAGACTCATCATTCACAGCACAAGCTGCCTTAATTTTGCTTCCCTTACAGTTACTTCTCAGGAAAAAATAAATAAATAACAATTTTCAATCTGTTTGTTGTTTCAGTTCATTTTAGAGTGACACAAACAGCTTTCAGTTCTTTACATTCTGCACAAGCCTCCAGAAATATTCAGTGTTTACTAGAGTTTGGTGGTGTTAAATCAAGTATGACTATCACCCTTTAAGGCCTAAAAAGATAAAGCGATATCCATACCAGTAACACATTTTGACAGTGTTGACACCTGCTGACACAGAAGCAGTTTAATGACTCTTATAGACCTGTAGAAAAGGGCACTAAAACTTGCTAGGAATCCTAGAAATAACCCTTTATTTTTGGAAGGTGGTGTTTTCATTCATAGTATCAAGCCTTTAGATGAACTCTGTGCCATATTCTACAGTGTATCTTGTAAAAGACAAATAACTGGATGAAGAACTTCATTAAATCACTCTTTTTCATCATTTTGACTGTGTAAGTGGAAATGGAGAGGAATTCATACTAGCTCACTCTGAAACAAAAATAATCCTGAAATGAACGTAGCACCTGGTGAGAGCCAAGAAAAGCTTATTAGCTCTTTTTGATCACCTAAAAACTTTTACACGATTCAAACATAACTGAAACTTTGTAGAAGCTGCGGGGGGGGGGGGGGCAGGGGAGGGGGAGAGGATTTTCTGCTAATTGATTTTAAGAGCAGACTCATCGGGTGTTGTAACACCTGCTGTTGTCAACCTTTCCATTGTTGTGTCAGTTTAAAAAAAAAAGAAAAAAGAAAAAGAAAACAAGGAAAGAAAGAACAAGAACCTTGCATCTGGGGAGTAGAAAAATACGTTTTGCCCCAGGTTAAAAAAACCAAAACTGTTTCCATATACTCGATTAGCCCTCACTTTCTTTGTTTAGTACTCATCTTGACAAGTGAGCAACACCCCCCCAGCCACCCGACAATAAAAGTCAAATTCCATAGATTAGAGGAAATGAGAGACTTGACCAAACCTCAGCACTTCTCCTCATACAGGAGAGTTTCAGGTTTTCACGGTCCTTTCCAAACAGATCTTTATTAATGATGCATTTCCAAGAGAAGAAACAAGCTGCAGAGCTTGCTCGAGGAGGGGAGTCCGGAGCTGCGGCGACAGACAGGAGCCGAACCCAGCCCGAGGGCTCTGCCGGAGCTGTCCCTCCAGCACCACGGACTGGGGACACCGCCGGAGCTGTCCCTCCAGCACCACGGACTGGGGACACCGCCACGCTGCCGGAGCTGTCCCTTCAGCACCACAGACTGGGGACTTTGACAGAGTTGTCCCTTCAGCACCATGGACTGGGGACACCGCCGGAGCTCTCCCTGCAGTACCATGGAGTAAGGACACTGTCGGAGCTGTCCCTTCAGCACCAAGGACTAGGGACTTTGACAGAGTTGTCCCTTCAGCACCATGGACTGAGGACACCGCCTGAGCTCTCCCTGCAGTACCATGGAGTAGGGACACTGCCGGACTTAGACCTTGAGTATCATGGACACTGCTGTGGGTGTCCTTTCAGCACCACAGATTGAGCACACTGTCGGAGATGTCCCTTCAACACGGTGGACTGGAGGAATTTCCAGAGTTGTTGTCCCTTCAGCACCAGAGCTGCCAGAACTGTCCCTTCAGCCCCACGTCTCAGGGGCAATGGGGCACCTTTTCCATGGTCTGGGGACACTGTTGGGTCTGTCCCCTGGCAGTGGAAGAGAAGCACCAGACTCTTCCCATCTACTGATGGGCCATGGCCAACCATAAACGCCTTCGATTAAATTAAAGCCACAGTAGTTGAAATCGGCACAGCAAAGAGGTAATCGCTCCAGACATGTTGCTAGCATGGCAACATCACGGAGTACAATTAAGTTAGACATAAATTAGTCTGCAACTATATGCATATTGCTCAGCTTTGTGGTCCGCCAGTTCCTATCACTGTTTTGTCTGAAGGGAAGTTTTGTGGAGATAGAGGTACCCTTTCAGATTAGGCAAGGTCTTTGTTCATTCTCTTTTAAAGGTCAGCCTGTGGTGATATTTAAGACACACTTTTGCAGGAGTACCTACTGAGTACAGCAGGTTCACCAATGCTCACTCCACTCTGTGCTTCTGGTTTGTCTGTCCAGAAGGTTTTAGAGGGAGAAAGATGTATATGAGAGCACACACACAGATTTGAAAAAAAATAACCAGCACAAAAGATTAACATGAACATTTTAGATCACTTCCCTGTACAAGAAACATAGATAAGAACTCTTATTTTTCGAAGAACTTAAACAAAGAAAGTAGGGGTTTTTTTTCTTATCTGTGAGACAAATTAGTTTAGGATAAATAAGAAATTAAAGAAAAATCTTCCATGCTTACTTTTACAGACTAGCAGTAGATCAGATAACATCATGAAGCCACTTTAGTACTGAAGAGATGGTACAAAAAATAGAAGTGCATTTGGCAAGATGCAGAGAGCAACTATTAATAAACTTTTGAAAGACAGATCAGATATCCTCCCAGAGCACAGCTTCCCAAATGAACAATTGTTACAGAATGTTTGTAACTTTCTGCATCATTTTTATTATCACTCTTCCTCCCAGTGGTTCCCTGTTGCTATACACATCTTAAAATTTAAACAATTCATACATCCCAAAGCAGCTCTGCCTACAGAAATGCATTCTATCCTCTGCATGCTGAGGTACTCTGAGCTTCCCAAACAAATCCCAGCCCTCTGAAGGAGAAAATGCTACAACTTCCATGCAAGATGTACTTGTTTATGGGTAAAATACCATCAAAACAGCAAACCACTGTACAAACAGCCCCTTCTACCTGCCATCAACACAGCTTAAGAACGCAGCAAGTACTGCAGGCAGCTCCTAGGCAGGAGTACAGGCACCGTGAGTACACAGGCGTGTGTGTGGAAGGCTTGTTGTAACACAGAGGAGCACGACAGAGCAGTATTCACTTAGCACAAATAAATGGCAAGAGACAGGTGGAGGAAAAGAGACTCAGTGGTCAGAGGAAAGAGAGTTCTGACATCGTAATGAACAGCAGGAAATACAAATCATCAGCCAAAGTTGCATTCTACTTTATATTCTATAACCTGTTAATATATGCCTTTGTGTTAATACATCTAATGCCAGAAAGGTAGAGGAAATTAACCCTTAAAAATCTTATCTTTGTAAGGGTAAATAGGCTTTATACTGTCAGATGGTCTTCCAAAGGAAATTTTTTACTTACCCAGGTAGAATATAGTTAAATACAAATATCAGCAGACACTTTTCAAAAGGCAGTGAACAACGTATTCTGCTGAAAACTCAGTATCTTCAGGTGGCATTGTGAAAATTTCTTGTAACAATCCCTACATGGCAAAAAGACCAAGTTCTTCTATATTAATAAGAGAGCTACTTTCATGTCCTGTTATATATAATATAGTGGCTATCAAACAGCCACTGAGTTAGAGGGGTCTTTTCAGAGCTTCACAGATATTAGAACTTCTGGAAGAAAATCTTTATTAACTGCCTTAGTAAACACATCTTAAAGAACACTAAAGTGGCATGAGCAAACCTGCTAATCCAGCCAAAGCCAGAGTTGTAGCACTGTTCCGTGTGCACTCCACAGCCTCTAATCACCACAATATTTCTTTTTACGGCACAGAAGCAAACTTTGTGACAAATGCTCAGCTTTAGCGGTGGGAATCAGGGAAGTGCAAAATGACAGCCTGTGCCTGTGTCCACTGACTGTCCCTTGACTGTCCTGGGAACTGGCACATCTGGCAAGCTGGGCAGCATGGATGTGACAGCAGGCATCATTTTGCCTATCATACCATGTGCCCACAAAGGGGAAACGCAGACTCTGACCTGTTGTCACATCAGACACTCGACTTGCAATAAAAACTCCAGGAACACATTGTCAGTGCCCAGGGTTTGACCACAGCTGTGGGAACCACCACCACTGCCCTTGCCAACACCAAAACAAAGTTTGCAAAAGCAGGTCTATTCATGCCTGGCTACATTAAGGACTTTCCCAGCTGATCCAGTTCCCATGCCCTCATCATTTTCATTCTCTTCCAGCTGCTTTTTGTCTAAGTTTCCCCCATGTCTCTTAAGGTGGAAGAAGGAGTGTGACAACAGGGCCTTCCTGAGGGGAACCCCAGGAGTGTCACTCTGCCTCTTCCCTCTTCCCACGTCTTCCTCTGCATCCAAGCCACAGCACCATGGTAGCCACCTGGCCAGTGCCAACGCCCCTAGCCAAACCAGCCTCACTCTTCTCCAGTCCCACATAAGAGATAGGGGATCTGTCTCCAGGAGAAGAGGTGCGGGACACCGTCAAGTCCAACAAGTGCCCAAGAAGAGCAATAAATTACGTAACACGGGAGGGAAGCAAAAAGATTCATCCAGCACAGACACCTTTGCATGCCACAGCCTCCCTGTCCCTCTCCCTTTTTTCCAGCCCGGGAAGTTTTTGCCCCGGCCCCAAAGGGCCTCCCCGAAGGGAGTCACTCACCGATGGTCGTGATGACCGTGATGGCAAAGTAGAAGGAGCCGGCGAATTTCCACTGGACTCCGGCGCGGTGCGGCTCGGACTGCATGATCACCAACTCCAGCTGCCGGTAGTCCTCGCTGGTGATGTTGTACTTTCCTTTGAGCCGGATCTCCTCGGCTTTGAGTTTCTCCTCCTCCCGCATCTCGTTGTCGGACTCCAGGGCATCAAAGACGGCGGCCCCGACCAGCAGGTAGGTGAACGTGCAGATGATGAGGGACAGGGTCCGCACGTTCTGCCTCTTCATGGCCGCCAGCAAGGGGCGAGTGAGGGGACCATGTCCCCCCCTGGCCGCCCGGGGTTCCGACAGGCCGCAGCAGCTACAGCAGGGGAGCA